>CM055265.1:22508149-22531869 GCA_029237695.1 Conchocele bisecta | reverse complement strand
ATAAATCTCAGATGACTATACATATGAATTTTCAGATGTATTGGATAATATATAAACTGTTTTTAGTCAGTTAATGTAAGACACCCCTTGCCTGATAATCCTATTTGGAAATTGCATCAAATATTCCCAGGGAGTCAGAGCTGATAAGCCCACTGCAGTAGCCAGGGGATGGCTTATCAGTTATCTCTAGGGGTGAACTAGTAATTGGTAGCCAGGGTTGAATGAGTTAAGGTTTTAAATGGTCGACAGCTATCATGGCTATAAGATTCAAGTAAATACCAAGCATGTTTTATTACCAACATCATTTACCTTCACATGCGCTTTTCACCAGAGATCGCTTAATCGAGTTCAGGGAGCTGAAATCTGTAACCTCGAACACATGCTTGGAGTCAGGATCGGTTGCCATGCCATTCAACTCGGTTGTCCCGACACCACTACCAACGCCGATGGAGAAAACGGTGACACCGAGATCTCGCAAGACGCCTGCCTCCTTTATTGTGGAAGCTTCATTGTTCGACTGTCCTGCAATGGCACGGTTACACGGGCTGACTGATAATTGCAAGGTAACAGTTCCATGAATGGATTGGACAATGTAATGTTTGTATGTTTGTTTGTTGGGGTTTAACGGCCTATCGACAGCTAAGGTCATTTAAGGTCGGGTCAATGGGTTTAGTGCTAAATCCCATATATTACATGTACAAATGAGGGGAAAATCCCAAAATCAGAACCGAATATTTACAATATAAAAACTATATATTCAGCCCTGAAATCAGAATAATCCTGATCTGATGCCAGGTCCTCGCAACACCAGAATCACTTGCCCCCCTCCCAAAAGCAGTAGGTTCAGTAATAATCTTACTATTTTTATAATGGGCAATAACCCAATTCAACTCCCAGGTAACAAAAGAGCCAAAGAAAATGTGTTCATAGAACACGGATGCCCCACATATCGCTTTGATAATAAATGAGGCCAAATTCAAAGTGAAAAGTTTTTTTTACCCGAGCGTTAAAAGTTTTGTGACGGACGGACGGACGGACGGACGGACGGACGGACGGACGGACGGGACGGACAAGGGTAACACTAAATGCCCCCTCCACTATTGTGGTGGGGCATAAAAACGTACCTGAGGGCCAAACCACGCAAATCATGATTCCTATAAGGAGGAACCCCTACCGTTAATTTACACCATCGCGTTCACCTGACCAAACCACCACCGGACAATGTAATGGCTATGCTAATGTCAACCCTAGTAACCTTGACATGACTGGCAATTGCAATGTCAAGGTTACTGGGGTTGATTGACAATTGCAATGTTAACTTACTGGGGTTTATTGGCAATTTCAATGGTTAATTGGCAATTACAATGTCAAGGTTACTCGAGTTGAGTGGCAATTGGAATGTCAATATTACTGGGTATGCCTGGAAATAGTAATATCAAGCTTACTGTCGTTGAGTGGCAATGTCATGGTTATTGAGATTCAGGGGGGATGTCAAGGTCACTGGGGTTACCTGGCAATTATAATGTCAAGGTTACTGTAGTTGACAGGTAACTGTAATGTCAAAGTTGCACCATAGTTAACTGGTAAATACCGGTACATGTACAATGTCAATGTTACTGGGGATGAGTGGAAATTCACAATGTCAATGTTACTCAAGCTGAGTGGCAATTGCAATGTTAATATTACTGGGTATGCCTGAAAATGGTAATATCACGTTTACTGTCGTTGAGTGGCAATGTCATGGTTATTAAGATTCAGGGCATTACTCAAGTTGAGTGGCCATTGCAATTTCAATATTACTGGGTATGCCTGGAAATGGTAATATCAAGTTTACTGTCGTTGAGTGGCAATGTCATGGTTATTGAGATTCAGGGGCGATGTCAAGGTCACTGGGGTTACTTGGCAAATATCATGTCAAGGTTACTGTAATTGACAGGTAACTATAATGTCAACGTTGCACCATAATTAACTGGTAAATACATGTACAATGTCAATGTTACTGGGGTTAAGTGGAAATTCACAATGTCAATGTTACTCAAGTTGAGTGGCAATTGCAATGTTAATATTACTTACTGGGTATGCCTGGAAATGGTAATATCAAGTTTACTGTCATTGAGTGGCAATGTCATGGTTATTGAGATTCAGGGGCGATGGCGATGTCAAGGTCACTGGGGTTACTTGGCAATTATAATGTCATTAGCTACTGAGGCTGACATGATCTATGGAAGTGTGATGTATATCACATTATATCTATGCAGATATGCACATTAATGACAATGATAAAACATGTACATAGTACAACAAAATCATTGAAAGAAAAAACATTTGTGGCTGTGACTGCAGAAATGGGGCTTATGGGTTTTGTGACCCGTGCAAATCCAGATCAGACTGTACATCTGCACAGTCTTATCAGGATCTACAATGCTCGCCATTCCATCAATGAAACACCCGTCATACTTCTACCAAGCAATATAGATCGCTCTCAGGCTACAGGAGTGTGCTGTTTTATCAGGAGCTACACTGGTCACAAAACCCATAAGCACCCCATTTCTTCAGTCACAGCCACATTTAATGATAGTGGAATACACATGTTATGTGGTATATGCCACTCACCATCAGTAACAATAATAGCAATTTTTGCTGCATTGCTTCTCATTCCATTTGTGGCATTGAAAACATTCTCTCTCGTATATTTGATGGCATCGGCCGTATTAGTACCACCACTTGCATACCTGAAAAGAAAATACATTCTGATGAAGAAAAAACATGCTAAGAATTAACTGATTTTCAATGAAGCTATTTTCTTCCATTGTGTTGTATATGTATACTCATAACATAATATATAACTGGGGCCGTTTCACTAAACGTCGTACGACTAAAATGTAAGTGAAAAATTATGAGTCTGTAAATTTCACATTAACAACGTTTCCAGGCGATCCTAAATTTGCACTTACAAACATTTCAGTCGTACAAAGTTTAGTAAAACGGGCCCCAGATGTACAGGCTGATCAGACTCTACAGTGAATTATGTCTGTGTCTGGAGCAATGCTGACAGCTGATCCTACGGTCGTGGGTTTCAGCCTTACAAGAGGTAATGTGTTGAGTCCTTGAGCAAGACACTTCATCCACACTGTCCTTGAGCAAGACACTTTATCCACACTTCTTCAGTCCACACAGCTGTATATGGTACCGGCTAATTACTGGGAAAACTTGATTGTATTTGATTTGAAGTCAGGTGTTCTAACCCCTAGGACGTAACCCATCCCTAGTATAAATAGAATAAGAAGAAAACCTGGTTTGAGAGACGGCTTGTTTGATGGCAGTTTTGTCGAAGTATTTGTTCAGATAGAACTGAAGGTGCGTGCTGCCACTAAACGTGACGAAGCCGATGTGAGTTTCCTCCTGGTTAACTGGGAAACCATCTACTACTTTGTTGACGAATGTTAACATCGTTTGGAAGTTTTGTGATCCCACACTGCCGGATGCGTCGAGAACAAACACAATGTCCACTGGTAGAGTCAGGTAACACTCTGTATAAGAAAACACAAAGAAAGGATGTTTATATGTGGCTGTGATTGGAGAAATTGGTCGCATTTGTTCTGCTACCAGTGTAGATCCAGATCAGCCTGCGCATCCGCACAGTCTGATCTGGATCTGCACTGTTCGCCATTCCATCAATGAAACATCCATCATGCTTCTAACAAGCAATATAGATTGTTATCAGGCTCCGGGAGTGTGCTACATGATCAGTAGCCGATTTCACAAAAATTGCTAAGTATACTTATTTAGCTAAATATACTTTGAGGGAGTATTCATTTATTTTTCCCAAAATGCACTATTTCATATAGAACTAATCACTGCATATATTTGATAAAAAGTATGCAGAATTATTATACTGAATTTATTACATTATCACAGCCAAAATGGCTGCGATAATGTAATAAATTCAGTACAAGAATGCCGCCAATGGCATGTATCCCCTCACACCACAAACTTTCTGTAGGAATATGCAGAACTAGAATGACTGCATTATATCCCGCCATTTCAGAAAACCTTGAAGGGAGGTAACTCCAAAATTACAAATGCAAGAGTTGTCTTTCTTGTGCGCAACACACCTTTTCTTGACCTGATATGTATGCATGTGGTAAGTTTCATAAATATACCCCAAGTGGTATATGAGCTATGCTCTGGACACGAAACCAAGTAACAAAAAACATGCGCACGACACACTTTTGACCCGATATCTATGCATGTGTGCAGTTTCGTAAATACATCCCAATCGGTATACGACCCATGCTCCGACAAGAAAGCATGTACAAAAAATGTGAAGGAAAGGACTTTTGTCTGGAGGATGCAATCGGGCATGATGAGTGGTGTCTGTGCAATGGAGCAGTGGTTTAATATAAAACATCTCCACTTGATATAGTGATCAAACTCACAACCTTTGGTTCAACATCGTAACCATTTGACCACTGCTGCTCCCAGATAAACTAGAATATGTGTTCATGGAACACGGATGCCCCACCCGAGGTATTTATTATATATATATATATATATTCAGGAGCAGGAAGGATAGACAATACAACCATACATGAACATATTAGTAGACAGTGGAAACTATATATTTGCTGTCAAGAAATGTGGCAATAGGGAGACACATATTGTGCTACTCCGGCACAATCTTTTATCGAATAATAGCAGGAGGAAAGGACATGTAGGAATTCTTCACTAGTACAGCTAGCTACACTGAATTTGGTAGGGAAAAGTTGTTGAAAATGTTTAAATCATATTAATACCGTAATAAATATACATGTAGGATACTTACTGGTTGTTACTTGCTTCCAGTCAGCTTCCAGAAGAATGAAAATATGAGTGAGGAAACGCGCAAGCAAAATAATCGATCGCGATGCTTTCTATAAAATGGTGCAAAAAATGTAGAGTATTTGTCACCTTGACCTTGGGGTTAACGGGCACCATTGGGTTTCTGTAGAATGATACTGGGTATTGTTACAAATGCATCAATGAAATATTAAAGCATTCCATCAAGGAAAACAGAAGTTACAATGAATTAAGCCGTGCATTAAGTTTTCGAAACTGAGCATTTTCAAAGTATGTGACCTTGACCTTGAGGTTAACGGGCACCGCGGGCTTCCTGTAGAATGATGCAGGATGCTGTTACAAATGCATCTATAAAATATTAAAGCATTCCATCAAGGGAAACAGAAGTTATACTGAATTAACCCGAGTGTTAAGTCCGTGACCTTAACCTTGGGGCTAGCGGGCACCATGGGCATTTTGTAGAATGATGTGGGATGCTGTTACAAATGCATCTATGAAATATTAAAGCATTCTATAATGGGAAACAGAAGCTATAATGAATTAAGCACAGTATTAAGTTTTCGAAACAGCGTTTTCTAAGTGTGTGACCTTGACCTTAATTTTTTGAAACAGAGCGTTTTCTAAGTCAGTGACCTTGGGGTGAGTGGGCACCATGCGCTTTCCGTAGGATGATGCGGGATGATGTTGCAAATGCATCTATGAAATATTAAAGCATTCCATCAAGGCCTGGACCTTGGGGTGAGCGGGCATTACACGCTTTCCGTAGAATGATGCGGGATGATGTTACAAATGCATCTATGAAATATTAAAGCATTCCATCAAGGGAAACAGAAGTTATAATGAATTAATCCCAGCGTTAAGTTTTCGAAACGGAGTGTTTTCTAAGTCTGTGACCTTGACCGTGGGGTGAGCAGGCACAATACGCTTTCCGTAGAATGATGTGGAATGATGTTCCAATTGCAGATTGCAGATTAACCCCCAACGTTAAGTTTTGGACAGACGGACAACTGGACAGATGGACATTTAAACGATATGGAGGAAGGGGCCATTTCCATTGTTCTAGAACAATATAAATGACCTCTTCTTATGAATAGAATAAGGGGCCACCCAAATAAATCAAAGCATTCTTTTGTGTTAGGCTCCTCCCAATAGCCCCTTCCTCCCATTTGGTTGCCCGGACGGACGGACGGATGGACGGACGGATGGACAGACAACTTTTGGATCTCTATATCCCTTTTTCGCGATGCGAGGCGATAAAAATGAATGTGTCATGAAATATTCTTACTATTGGACGATTTGGGATATTCAAGATGGCTGCTAAGTATCGCTCCAGCTCTTAGGCACTTTTGGTCGACAGAATAGTAAAGAAATGAAACCCAAGTGGAAATTATAGTTGCAATATTTTAAAATGCGAGGCTGGTGTTCCAAAATATACAGAATGATCATTCATGTTTGAGAAACTCTTGCAAACTTTCCACTTTTCGACGTAAATGTACACGGACGGATAGATCATAGACGGCCACGCAGTATGCCCTGCTTGCTATCGCATAGGGGGGCATAATAATGTATGCTTCCTGCCCTTTACTTTTCAACATTGGAGATCTCTTTAATAATATTTGCAAACCTTGGGCATGTGGACCACATGGGCAGGCTATAGAATGAAAATATGGATGATGAACAGGAAGTATTGGAAGTTTGAAGTAAATTGGAATAACAATTGTGGAGATATAAGGTATGCAAAAACTTTAAAGCAGATTTTATAATATGCAAACTTTTAAGTCATTTGACCTTGGGGCACAGAGGCCGCATGAGTGGGACACAGAATGAATATATGGATAATGACCAATAAGCATATAAAGTTTCAAGCGAATCTGACTTACAGTTACAGAGCTAGTAGGTATCTGAAAACATTAACGCAAATTTTGACAGAAATTTAACACAAACTTCTAAGTGATTTGACCTTGACCTTGGGGCAAAGGGGCTGCATGAATGGGATACAGCATGACTATATGGATGATGACTAATAAGCATATGAAGTTTCAAGTCAATGTGACTTAAGGACTGCAGAGATATAAGGTATTTAAAAACTTTTAACACATATTTCGGACCCTGTATGTTGGTATGGACGGACGGACGGACGGACACGCGGACACCTGAACGTCATTGTGATCACTTTGTCTTGCTTTCCACAAACGGGCTCAACAAAAATTACCCCCTTTTCTGCATAATGTACCATTCTTGAACTTAACAGGAAATAGTCCATGTTAGTTACTTAGGGGTGATAGTTTTAACCCTTACACCGCTATCTTAATTTGTTGTCGTCTGCTGTTTATTTTCTATTTTCCATTTTTATCATCAAAAACATGCTTTGACAGCACTTGAGAATAATTGAAAACATGCTTTGACAGCACTTCAGAATCGATGCCATTGGAAATTATTCTAAAGTGCTGTCAAACCATGTTTTTATTGAGAAATAAGGCAAGATATAAAAGCAACAGCAGACGACAATTGTTGTGTGTAGTGGTCTACTGGTTAAGGATTAAACATATTTAGCAGCAATGTTGCCATACTAACCCCGGTCTGGATTAGAGAGGCCATAGCAGGATGTGACATAAGCAGTGCTAGGTCTGTCTGTCTCGTCCACTTCCTCGTATTCGCTTGTCCTGTATACCATACAGTAGTCATTCCCTGAAGATAAGGTTAGGTTGATATTTATTTTATAATGATTACAAACAAGTGCCACAGCAGTTATACAAATCCGTTTGTTGGCACAGATGGAGGCATAAGGATCATGCATAATGTGGGACAAAACTGGAGCACTCAAAGGAAACACACTTGTCCGGTCTGGCAACTACCATACCATCTCACATACTGACACAGTCAAGGATCAAACCTATGCCATCGCTGGTTCACTTAATGGGAACACTCTGTATATAGCAGCAATAAGCACGACCGATGGTTCACCGACTCAATGGGAACATCCTGCATATACAGTAATAAGCACGACCGGTGGTTCACTGACTCAATGGGAACACCCTGTATATAGAGTAATAAGCACTACCGTGGTTTCACAATTAATCACGAATCCCGTGAAATCACTGACTCAATGGGAACACCCTGTATATAGAGTTATAAGGCAACTACCGTTCCACTGACGCAATGGGAACACCCTGGTATATAGAGTAATAAGGCAACGGGACCCGGTGGTTCTGACTCTAATGGTTAACACCCTGCATATAGAGCAATAAGCACGACCTGTAGCTCACCGACTCAATGGGAACATCCTGTATATAGAGCAATAAGCATGACCGGTGGTTCACTGACTCAATGGGAACATCCTGTATATAGAGCAATAAGCAGAACCGGTGGTTCGCTGAACCAATTGGGAACACCCTGTATATTTAGAGCAATAAGCAATGAAGCCGGTGGTTCAGTAACTCCAATGGGAACACCCTGGATATAGAGTTAATTAACCACGAACGGTGGGTTCACAAGGGGGATATCAATGGGAACACCCCTGTATATTAGAGTAATAAGCGATCGGTACCGGTGGTTCACTGACTCAATTGCGATAACACCCTGTATATAGAGACAATAATGCACGAACCTTGTTAGCTTCACTGGACTCAATTGGGAATCATTCCTGGATATAGGAGGTAATTTTAAGGCACGGACCCCCCCGGTGGGTTACACTGACGCAATTGAGGGTAACCATCCTGGTATTATTACGTGCAATTAAGCACGACAGGTGGTTTCACTGACTCTAATGGGGGAAACATCCTGTATATAGAGCTAATAAGCACGTACCCGGTTGAGGTTCAATGACTCAATTGGGATAACATCCTGCTATTTACTAGAGCAATAAGCGCACGGGACCGGGTGGTTCACTCACTCAATGAAAAAATCGGGGAACACCCTGTATATAGAGCAATAAGACACGACCGGTGGTTCATCGACTCAATGGGAACCACCCTGTATATAGAGCAATTAAGCACCACCGGTTGGTTCACTGGACTTCAATGGAAACAACCTGTAATAGAGGCAATAAGCAAAAGACCTGTAGCTCATTGACTCAATGGGAACACTCTGTATATAGAGCAATAAGCACAACCTGTAGCTCACTGACTCAATGGGAACACCCTGTATATAGAGTAATAAGCACGACCGGTGGTTCACTGACTCAATGGGAACACCCTGTATATAGAGCAATAAGCACGACCGGTGGTTCAGTAACTCAATGGGAACACCCTGTATATAGAGTAATAACCACGACCGGTGGTTCACAGACTCAATGGGAACACCCTGTATATAGAGTAATAAGCACGACCGGTGGTTCACTGACTCAATGCGAACACCCTGTATATAGAGCAATAAGCACGACCTGTAGCTCACTGACTCAATGGGAACATCCTGTATATAGAGTAATAAGCACGACCGGTGGTTCACTGACTCAATGGGAACATCCTGTATATAGAGCAATAAGCACGACCGGTGGTTCAATGACTCAATGGGAACATCCTGTATATAGAGCAATAAGCACGACCGGTGGTTCACTCACTCAATGGGAACACCCTGTATATAGAGTAATAAGCACAACCGGTGGTTCACTCACTCAATGCGAACACCCTGTATATAGAGAAATAAGCACGACCTGTAGCTCACTGACTCAATGGGAACATCCTGTATATAGAGTAATAAGCACGACCGGTGTTTCACTGACTCAATGGGAACATCCTGTATATAGTGCAATAAGCACGACCGGTGGTTCACTCACTCAATGGGAACATCCTGTATATAGAGCAATAAGCACGACCGGTGGTTCACTCACTCAATGGGAACACCCTGTATATAGAGCAATAAGCACGACCGGTGGTTCACTCACTCAATGGGAACATCCTGTATATAGAGCAATAAGCACGACCGGTGGTTCACTCACTCAATGGGAACATCCTGTATATAGAGCAATAAGCACGACCGGTGGTTCACTCACTCAATGGGAACACCCTGTATATAGAGCAATAAGCACGACCGGTGGTTCACTGACTCAATGGAAACAACCTGTATATAGAGCAATAAGCACGACCTGTAGCTCATTGACTCAATGGGAACAGTCTGTATATAGAGCAATAAGCACAACCTGTAGCTCACTGACTCAATGGGAACACCCTGTATATAGAGCAATAAGCACGACCGGTGGTTCACCGACTCAATGCGAACACCCTGTATATAGAGCAATAAGCACGACCGGTGGTTCACTGACTCAATGGGAACATCATGTAATAGAGTAATAAGCACGACCGGTGGTTCACCGACTCAATGGGAACTCCCTGTATATAGAGCAATAAGCACGACCGGTGGTTCCTTAGTCAGTAAGCATGCACACAGCTCTAAGGGGAAATGCTTTGTCATCAAAAACATGGATAGGAAAACCAAAAGACGGTTTGAACTTGGTAAAAAATGGGAAAACATATTTGAAAACGCTTGCACCAGGGAAAACATGGATTTGATTAGGTAATAGGAATACAGAAAACAGGTGTTTGGACCACGTTTGCTTCTGGTTTCACAGTGGAACACCAATGCAAACGAAAGTGTATGCTGAATTAAATTTTGTTGTCTGCCGTTTATTTTTTTATCTTCCATTTTACTCATCAAAAACATGCTTTGACAACACATTTAGATTCATTTCCAATGGAAATAATTCTAAAGTGCTGTGAACACATGTTTTTATTCAGAAAGACAACAAAATATAGCACAACAGCAGACCAGTATTTCCATTTCCCGCATTCGAAGCGTTAATATTCTTGTACTGGTTTATCACAATAACAATGTACTTGGATACAATTTGTTGTGGTGTCGTCCGATATAGTTAGGGTTATTACGATATTGAAGTTTTCTAAGCAAGTTACATACTAATTGTACGAACCTTGAAGTTTGGTGAATACAATAACATCACATGTAGGATCCTTATAACAATACAGAACGCATTCTTTCGCCGTATCAGCAGTAAATTTGTAGTGGTATTCATTGCCCCCAAACTTGTTCTGCTTCACCTCCAAAGTGCACTGTGCTCCATCTACAATATACATTTAAACATTTATCAGTAACAGCCCAATTTTCACCAAATGTTGCCCAATTTTTTACAACTATATGAGGACATAAAAATTCAGTATTTTTTTAATTTCATGAAATTTGGTCGAATGTTTCCGATATGTGGCTGTGACTGGATAAATGTGGTTTATGGGTTTTGCGACCAGCGTAGATCCAGATCAGATCTGCACTTGCACTGCTCACCATTCCATCAATGAAACACAACACGTCATGCTTGTGACAAGCACTATATATCCTTATCAGGCTACAGGAGTGTTCTAATTTGAGCACGAGCTACACTGGCCACACATTCCATAAGTCACATTTATCCAATGCTAGCCAGATATTAAGTAACCTAAATAAAAGTATTCATGTTTGCCTGTTGTTTTGGAGGCGATATTCTGACAAATTCTCAATGCCAACGTGTCGAGTGAGATAACAATATAAGCCTGTCGAGGGATGGTCAGAAACAATGGGAGATAATTCACCGGAAATATTTTAAAATCAACAGGATTTTTCATGTCATAATAAACATGCATAGGGAATTTGTTTAAGATCTATCACGTATAACTCAAGTTATTGCTAGGAGACGGATACAGAAAACGAAAATAAAAAAGGGCGCCACAGGGAAGTTTCCCAGCTCATGCCCTTACATCATTATTCCTGCCATATTGTTTGTAACATATTGTCATAACGATTAATGGCGAATGTCAGACAGAGAATTTCACTGCACCTGTGGAACATTTCTTGTACATGCTGGTACTGGAGCTACTGTCCGTGGGTACGTAGCTCTCCCAGTCATACAGTGAGCAATGTCCACCCGAGGGCACCTCGTTGTAGCTGGCCACAACACAGTCGCGGTTAAACAAGCAGGCCAGGTCACACTCCTCCAGGGATCGAACCTGTGGCTGGTCAATGGTACGACTGCCACCATAGCGGCCTGGCTCTCTCCGCATGCTACAGGATTGGTCAGGGTCGTCGGCTGTCGGAAGTGAAGGTGAATGGGCTTAACATTTACAATGCGGAATTGAATAATGTCATCTGCTGTTTATTTTTTATTTTTTATATTTCTCACAAAATCATGTTTTGACAACACTTCAGAATCATTGGAAATGATTCTAAGGTGATGTCAAACCATATTTTATTGAGAAAAAGGTAAAGTATGAAACAACAGCAGACGCTAACTTTTGTTTCCCGTGTTCTACAGGTTAACATCCCAGCAACAGTGAAAGTCATTTAGGGACAGGGTCTGCTGCAGGAGTAGCAAACAGAATGTGGCAGTACCCCGCCCAGCAAAATGTGGAAATATAAGTATAATTCCACATTTGCTATGACAACTTTCAACGTCATTTACAGACAAGGCGGTCACCGGTGAGTGCTTCACCCAATACCAATGGTTCACGGTTACTTGAATACCCCAGGGACCCGTTTCACTAAACTTTGTACGACTAAAATATTCGTAAGTGCAAATTTAGGATCGTCTGAAAATTTCAATTCGTGGATTTACATGTATTGAGCATGCATGCTCAATAAATGTAAATCCAATAATTGTTTTCACCGTTAATGTTAATTTTGCACTTACGAACATTTTAGTCGTACGAAGTTTAGTGAAACGGCCCCCAGGGCGGTTAGCTCTCAATGTGAGGTAGCTACTAATGAATTTATATGCGAGATATGCAAAATTTGGATGTATGTCCACAGTTTGATGGACATGAACTATATTTTGAAAAAGTAGGTCAATTTCACTTGAATAACCCAGGGTGGTTAGGTATCAATGTATGGAAGCAACTGATTAAGTTTGGCGAACATTCAAATAACATACTAGGAGATATACGAAATTTAGATGTGTATTAATTGACACAATGGTCAAGGTCACGAAAGTGAAGGTCACCCAAATGACACTGGATGGATATCTATGAATGTGAGGAAGATATTTGATGAAGTTTGGTAATTATCCGACTAACAGATCAGGAGATATTCAACATTTGGATGTATGTCCAAAAATGTTAACAAAATTAAGTTATGATCACCAAAGATATAGGTAAATGACACAGGATGGATAGCCATCAATGAATGTGAAGGTCAAGGTCACCCAAATTACACTGGATGGATAGCTATGAACGTGAAGAAGCTATTGATGAAGCTTAGTATACCGAAAAACTTTAACCAAAATTTTAACCAGATGTACGTACGTATGTATGTGAACGTACGCCAATGTGCATACTATATCTCGCTGTCCGCAAGTGGGCACAACAAAAAGAGCCTTTTTCACAACCAATATAAAGCCGGTCATCTTTTGTCTTTATTCAGTGTCTATCACTTTCTGAGCATATTCTCCAAAACACATCAAATAAAATTCCACATTTGCTATTGAAAAGTTTTTTAATGGCATCATATAGAATCAGTTTCTGTAAATATTTTTCGAAACTAGATGGCCGCGGCCCGCATGTCGCGGCCACAGAGGCATTGATAGTACTATATTTTTGTAATCTAAATCCGTAAAAACTTTCAAGTAAATTGAAAAATAATTTGACCTTGACAGTGTGCACAGGGCAGCAAGGGTGGAGCATGGAATGAAAGTATGGATGATAAACAGCCATGTGAAGTTCGAATTTAATCGGTGAAGCGGTTGCAGAGATGTAGTATACGCAAAAACTTTAACCAAATTTTCATAATATATTCAGATTATAGTGTTCTTAAATTTTTTTTAACCTAAATCAAACAAAAAATTAAAGTAAATTTCAAAGTAACCTGACCTTAACATTAGGCACAGGTGCCGCACGGGTGTGGCGTAGAATGACAATATGGATCATGATAAACACCAATGTGAAGTTTAAGTTAAAACAGTGAAGCAATTTCAGTGATATAGTGTAGTTAAAAACATTAACGCAAACTCGCACGAACGTGCCGGTGTGACAAAAAATTGTACCTTTTCTTGGGTACTAAAACACATAGCTTGTCTCAAAAATTTCAGAGTACATGCGGAATATATTTTGTCAACTTATGATGCCATTTACAGTAAATATTGTAAACGTATTTCATGGAATTACACAGATGTCCGAATGTACAAAATTAGATGGTGTGTCTCATATAACGTACCTCGCTCACATTTCTTCTCCCAGAGTGTGCTGGGGGGGGAATCTGTTTCTACTTGGTATTTTTCCGCCATAAATAACTGGCATTCATGCGTGTTGTCGGTGACATTCCTCGTGAGAGTTGCGGCAGCACAGAGGTCACTGTCCATACACAGGCTGGCACAGCCATCTTCATTCTCCAACAGGTACCATTTGAAGTTGTCATTCCCACCCGCGACACCATTATACATTGACATGGCACAGTGCATTTCGTTAAAACCTGCAATTTCAAACACAGTAAAATCATTCTGAGACACTCGCCAGCGATCACCTTATTTCGACAGGTCAAAGTCATCCGAATAACACCGGGTCGTTAGCCACAAATGTGAAGAAGTTACTGGTGAAGTTCGGTAAACATCCAACCAATATTATCATGAGGTATGCAACATCTTGAAATACATATAAAATTGTTGCCGCTTACTATGACGACGACAATGTCATCTGAGCCGTAATTGTGACAGCTGTCTTACCGGTACTTTCAACTAACGCGGGCGAGACAAAAAACATATGGACATGGCGAGCATGTCGTACACACTAAGACATTTGTTAGTCAGTTGATCTTGACATTCAGTATGGGGGGGGGGGATAGCATGGCAGGCTATAGAACGAAAATATCGCTGATGATAAACAAGCATAGGAAGTTGTTTCAAGTCTATCTGCGTTGGTGATCACTGTCTAACTTTTGGTTTCATTTGATGTGTTTCACTGTAATTTATCTGTAACCCAAAATGCATATTTATGATTATACAAGAGTTCTGCCACGGAAGCGGTGGTGCACCTGCCGAGGCATTTGACTGTAACATGATCATGGGCATGTGCTACAGTAAGCATCACAAAAACTGTCAGAGACATTAAGCAAACACGCCTGATTAATATATCAGTGAACTACTTTTGGCAAGGGAGATAATCAATGTACACCACTACCACAGGAACTATTTTCAAAAATGTGAAAGGAAAAAAGGTCAGGGTCATGTTAATGGAAGCATGGTGCATGTGTTCCAAATACTCACATATATGAAGTGTCCAAATATTGAAGCAATCAGCCAGGTACAATTAAAGTTATACCTTATATATATCATATATCATATCATCTTTATTAAAAGCAAAGTCACCTCTGGCCACATGCAAGTGGCATATGAGAACATGCTGATTCATTAATATAGACAAGGTAAAGTACAATGTACGGATGGTAAGATAATCTGATGTAGCAGTTGTGGCAGGGAGGATACAGCATAAATACCTATAAATACTGTTTGCGGACCACTTGTTGTTTATTTTATTTACTCCCTAAAATGATGCTGTGTATATATATAATTAAAACTGCTGATCTATGTTTTAAATTTGTCAATTATAAGTTTAACAAAAATACTTAGTTTAGACAATACTATTGTACTTTTTGATTGCATCAGTTGCTGAAATTTAGGTATATTTGGATGACTGTAGTATTTCCTATGGATGTATATCCAATTGGCACGTATCAAATTATACTTAAAGTATGACATGGCTTCCAGGAAATAATGAAATTCATCACCTATTGTATTTAAGTTACATATTAAACATTTCCTTTCAGATACTTCTATGCCGTTCCATCTTCCAGTTTCAATGGGCAATCTGTGGTTGCTTGTTCGGAATTTGATTAGCGGAATATATTTTGTGTCGGTTGGTTAAATTTATTAAATATGATTCTAGTTCAATTGTTTCTTTGAAAATTTGATACATTTTCCCTTTGGTTGATAACTGCATTGAACCTGACCATTTTTGAATGTATGATCTTTTAATGTTCGTAGTATATATAGTTTTGTTGCTTTTGGGTATAGTATATCTTTGTTCAACCATAAATCATTTTGTCCAACAGTTTTCTAATATACCTTTTATATATCTGATCCATTTGGAGTTAGGGTAGTTGTTTGCCATAACGGCATATGTTAGATTGCTCAATTTTGTTTGTTTTCCCATTCTTAAAGAGATCCAGTACCCGATCATGCGTGCTTTAACATTTATTTTGATTGGGAATCTACCTAATTCTGCATATAGCATATAAATTGGTGTACTTTTCCTCAGTTTTGTAATAGCTCTTAGGAAATCGTTTTGCACTTTTTCAATTGCTTGGATGTTTTCAAAACCCCAAATTTCACTGCCATAGAGAAGAATAGGGAGTATCGTGTGGTCAAAATTTGGAGTTGTAAATCGATAGGCAAATCAAAATTTCGTATTCTTTTATATAGGAGATGCATTGCTTTCCTTGCTTGTTCTACTACATGTTTTCTTGTCTTATAAAACGTTCGCGATTTGGAAAAGTAAATGCCTAAGTATTTATACTCATCTGGGATTTCAATTTTGTTTCCTCCCAACAAAAAATTAAACTTGCTAGTATTCCTGGCTCTAAATATTAAGATTTTTGTTTTAGAGAAATTCACATTTAGTTTCCAGTTTTGGCAATATAGGTAAAAGTAATCTAGGTTTTTCTGTAGATCATGTTCATTTTCGGCCAAAACAACAGTGTCGTCTGCATACAGTAAAAATAAAATTCTGGCGTATTCAGCACCCATTATGAAGAAGCTAGAACAAAGTTTCTATCAGAAAAACAATGGCTAAGTGTTTTCGCAAAAATGTGAAGGTAAACACGCTCAAGGTCATGTTCATGGAGGCATGAGTGTGTTCCAAATGATGACATGTCCAAATGCTTAAATGTGTCAAGTGTCCAAATATTGAAGCAATACGTCAAGTAATATTAAAGTATACCATGATGACGAAGCTTGTACAAACTTTTTGACATTTCAGACGACGACGATGCTGAAAACGGAAAAAGCAGCGACTATAGTGGCGCCTTCTACAAAAGCAGGCGCGAAAAAACATACATATGCTCACTACATATACAGTATACACGTGTTTACTCAAAGTCGAAGGGACCGAGGAAAATACTTTGAGTAAACAAAATGTTTGAGTTAACAAACAAGAGTTATTATATAAGAAACATGTATTTGGAACCAAAACTTTGAATTTGAGTCATCAGTACAGTGAAACACCTCTAAACCGGACACTTAGAAAAATCTGAGTATTTAATTTGAATGGTTTTCACTGGAATATTGCTTTAATTATAACGTGTGTTCGTAATTGCAAAGCACTAAGCCGTGTCACAGTGATCACAAACTTGATTTACAATGGAACCTCTCTAAACCGGAAACCCTGGGGAACTCCCAGGGTGTCCAGTTTAGATAGGTTCCACTGTAGAGTCACTTAAATGAGTTGGAGGACAAGACATTCAAGCAGAATTAATAGTCGTTATCTTGTATATGATAGCAAATTGTATACGATATCCACGGCAGAAAATTCCAACTTTCCCCAAATTCATACTTGAAATCAGGTAGTTTCATTTGCCGAGTCTGAGCATATTGAGACCGAACACAGCTCAGACTCTGCCAATCAGAGATATAGTATAACGAAAAACTTTAACCAAAAACTTTAACCGGACACACGTACGTACGCCAAAGTGCCAACTATCACGCTTTCCGCAAGCGGGCGCGACAAAAACACAAATCATCAGTGACCAGGGCTTCTAAAATTTCAGAATGCCAATCGGTCCGGACGTAATTGTCGGCCCAAAGGAGCCGGTACGATTAGTGCCCCCCCCCATGTTTTGTTGACTGAAAATGTCTGTCGGCTATTGGGTGCAGACAAAATTAGGTTACATCTCGCCTCCATAGCTTGGCTAAGTTTTGTGCTTTCTGCAGTTTATCTGAAGCGAAGACACTTCGTGTAAAAATAGAAAATATATCTTTTATGGTCAATGTACTATATTTATCGATTTTTGTAATGGAAAAGTCGTGTTTGAAACATTTAATACACATAGGCTCTTCGATGTGATGTCATAAATCGGCTGTTACATCAATTGAACACAGAAAATAAAATAGTTAATCAAGTTTTAAAATGGTAATGTTTTACCATAATTCTGGTGTACCAGCATACACAAACTGTTAGGGAAGCAAGATAATTGTATTTTTGTCAAGTAAATAACGATAATATCAACTACCGGTAGCCACAACTATAAAGAGGTAAATGGAACAGCCGTTACCTGGCAATTGCCAGCTGATCAGGTTAATGAACGGACAATGTTAGATTTTGGGAGTCTGAATTGACTGGTAATGTGTGCAGTGCTTTTCTTATTTGTGGCTGTGACTGGAGAAAGAGGGCTTATAGGAATTGTGACCAGTATAGCTCTTGGTTGTATACATGTATAACCAAACTAAACAGTGTGATTTTTACATAATTAACACATCATGTTATTTTGTTTCGCTTTGTTTGTGCCTTTTTACATGTTTTAAATATGATCGATCGATGGCCATGCCCATTGTCATAAATATTTGATGACACAAGACCCTAATTGACCCACACAATACGTCACATTGGCGTGTGTGACTAGAAAATCAATATCTGGTAACACTAGGCATGTGACAGCTGTGTATTGCGTCGCTAATCGGGATATCATGGTTATCGAGGTGTGTAACTTCACACGTCACACCAATAAACCAGGTGAGATGTTGTGTATTATTTTGGGCATTCGGAGTGTGGATTGAGAAATAGCAGCCAGATTTCATTATTTTCGGACCAAATTTTAAGGATAGTTTGCAAATCTCAATCAGTTTCAAAATTCTGTCCAGAACAGACAAACTGAACATTTAGAAGTCCTGTCAGTGACCTTGGGCGGTCAAACGTGGGTCGTACTGGTAGCCTTAATTATAAACGAGAGCTCCGCGGATGTCCTGCCTACCGCAGTTTGATAGTACATAAAGAGCTGCAAATAACCGATGATAAATTTCTATACTAGACATTTTTGAAGTCCGTGACCTTGACCTTGGGGTTACCAGACACCATGAACTTTCTGCAGTTGATGCGGAATGTTCTTACAAATGCATGTATGAAATATTAAAACATTCCATCAAGGGAAACAGAAGTTATAATAAATTAACCCAAGTGTTAAGTTTTCAAAACTGAGCATTTTCTAAGCCCTTGACCTTTGGGTTAGCGGGCACCATGAGCTTTCTGCAGAATCATGCCGGATGTTGCTATAGTTTACACCTAAGAAGTTTTAAATAATTCCATCAAGGGAAAGTTGTAATCAATTAAACCGAACGTTAAGTTTTACCAAACTCGGCATTTTCTAAGCCTGTGACCTTGACCTTTGGGATTAGCGGCCACCATGGGCTTTCTGTAGAATGATGCAGGATGTTTTTTCAAATGCATGTATGGAATATTAAAGCATTCCATTGAGAAAAACAGAAGTTACAACAAATTAACCCGAGCGTTAAGTTTTAGAAACGTAGCCAAACGCAAAAACTTAACGTTGAAAGCATGTGAAAAGAAAGTCAATGAACCATGAAATCTAGGCCAATGTCACATGGGCTCCCTCTGTGTGAGATGGTTACACCACAGTGTTGATGTATGCCAAGTTTGGAGGTCGTAGGACTTATAGTTTTCCGGAAACTGAGCTAAATGCAAAAACTTAACATTGAATGCATGTGAAATGTAGGTCAATAAAGCATGAAAACTAGGTCAAGGTCACATAAGCTCCCTCTGTGTGAGATGGTTACACCACAGTGTTGATGTATACCGAAGCATTCCATCAAGGGAAAAAGAAGTTGTAATAAATTAAACCGAGCGTTAAGTTTTCCAAACCCAGAAATGTTTCTAAGTCAGTGACCTTGACCTTTGGGGTTAGCGGGCACCATGGGCTTTCTGTAGAATGATGCGGGATGTAGTTTCAAATGCATGTGTAGCAGATGATTTTATTGCCATTCTATGTATTTTATTCGCATTAAACTATTTATCGCTGTGGTCTCATTGTTGTCAATTCATAGTATTTCCCGTAACATGTATAATCTGAAACAGACTATACATTTAGCTTCATGTGACAAGTTCGCCTTTGGTATTACCATATTTGGTAATGTCCGTCTGCCCGTCATGACTCGGTTACTTTTAGTCTCTAATGCTGCCATATTTGGTAATGTCGGACATTTCACTCCAGGCTTGGAGACTACGTCCACCCGCTTGACTTGTTGGCTAATTCTGATTGGCTGGTCCACTTTCCGCCGTTTTTTACCGCGCGCGCTTCGTGCGCGTAGGTATGAGCATTCCATCGTAGATTCTTTCACTTTGTATGGAACGTTTCACGAGAATACTTGCGACGAGAGAGATAGACTTTGGTCCTGAGATTCGGAGATTCATATCATCATAATATAAGGTATTACATTGTAAACGGGTTCGCTTGGTTGTATTGTGTCATATTCGGTTACGTTCTTCGCGTATCTTGCCCTATTGCTATTTATTCGTTTACGCTGTTGCATTTACCCGGTTATGCTGGTCGCGCATTATCTCCCCAATCCGCCCCGCATATTCTAAACATGCACTTGCACTTACCTAACCAATTGCAGGCTAACCCTACCCACCATGTGAGTGAGCTGTGACGAATGCGTTTGGAAAGCCTCATAGACCACATCTAAGGTTCGTGTCAGTTCATATCATGTGAACTGGTTATTATTCGTAAATACATAAGCTTACCGACGTCTGAGAACAATACGAATAGCACATTGTAAATAATGTACTCTATATCTGGTATACATGTAGTCCGAGTAAATTAGTCTAAGGCGCATTGCTATATGTACCTGTTACACTGCCATTCATTGCGTGATACAATACATCATGCGTTACAACACTGAACCTGTAACCATTTCGTGTATTATAGTATATGTTGAAACCGTGTGCATCTAACGACGTACATTGTCCCAACATATACCAGGTATTGTACTTGCCGATAAGTAAATATCCATGCTCGATATTTAGTGTATTCATTGTACCTTTCAGAGGCTATATTATTCCATTCATAACCATGGCAATAAACTGGTTACCGGCGATTTGGATTTCGTGGTCCATTACCCTCCACCAATGGATATAATCGAACTTACGCCCGTCAGTTTGTTAATGGCACAAATTGACCCCGGCCACACATGTATGGAATATGAAAGCATTCCTGTGAGGAAAACAGAAGTTACAATGAATTAACCTGAGCGTTAAGTTTTAGAAACAGAGCTAAATGCAAAAACTTAACATTGCATGGATGTGAAAAGTAAGTCAATGAACCATGAAAACTAGGTCACGGTCAAATGGGCTCCCTCTGTATGAGATGGTTACATGTATGTCCCGCTTCTGCTAAAGCAGGCGGGACAAAAAGAAAACTTTAGCATTTTTGCCTTACAAATTTGCCTTACAAACAAGGTGAAAACAAGTGGGATGTGAGTCGGATGTAGGTCGTATGCAAAAAAAAAATATCACCATCCCTAAACACATTGTGGCCAAATATTATCAAAATTGGTGAAGTGTTTCACGAGTTATTGAAAAATGAAAGGTGTTACTAATATACATACGTACGTACGTACGTACATGGACTAACACTATATCCCCTCCTGCCTATCCTGCCTATCGGCAAGTGATAACAGGCCCGTAGCCAGCCTTCAAAATAATTGGGTGAGTAATGAGCCGCGGAGCGGCGAATACGAGCCACGATGTGGTGACGGGGGTGGGTCCGGGAGGGGGCTTTTACCCCCCTTCTGCGACAGGGGGTGAAAATTTAGACGCTAAATCCTGCATTCTGTGACATTTACGACTTTATTTACGAGTAGGAATTATATGCTATTTTGTGTAGGAAATTTGACTTTTATCAAATTTCTCACAAGAAAGGTGTTATAATAATCACATTGTGAAGCAAACTATCAGAAACCTTCCGTATACACGTATCTCCACGGTAAGTTTACATATACACTGTCAGATCCCAAATAGTTTGATTATTTGTTACATTTTGTTATTCACACTGACGTCACTATACATATATAATATTATTAAAGTAACTTGATCCTTGGGCGCCGGTGAAAGCTCGAGTTGGTATTGGCAGATCAGCTGGATCAACGAGACGCAGTCGAGTTGATCAGCTGATCTGCCCAAGACCAACAACGAGAGCTTTCCAGGGATCCCACACAGAAGCTGATATAAAATTCCCTGACATTTCCCTGACAAAATGCCATTTTTCCCCGGACAAAAAATGAGCGACGTCATTAACTTAAATGTGTGGTATTAATTGCTGCAAGATCAAAGCCTTAACATGTGAACTCTAAATTAATGTTGGCCTTCATATCCTCCCCTTCAGCCAACCCTAACTACCTTTTTGGATGTACATGTATTTTGTTAATTTTGTGAAAACATGTGAAGAATAAAAAACAGGAATTCCAGTTGCCATTTAGGTATTAGGTAATAGATAGATACACTGGATTTCAACGATAATTGCTTCATAAGAGTGATGTGATATATGAATATAACATATGTGAATATTGTCTTGTTACTGTATACTATATGGAGCATTCAGTTGCCATCTCCGCCATCTTTACATATACAAGCCATTGTACAGTTTCACGACTTTGTGTGTTTGACACATACAGCAAATATACCGACAGTGAACCAAATAAAATTTGGTGCAATACATAATAGACAGATATGACAATGGCAAGCTATAAATATTAGGCCAGCAAACTATACAAAAGACGAGATATCTGAGCATTTCTCCCATAAATCTCAAAATAAATTTCAACATGTAAACTGTCCAATCTGATGCACAGCCTATGTTACTGTACACTTTACCCGTAGGTAAAGCCATATTTACTCGCATAGTAGGTGACTAGACACCAGGGACAACACACTCGGGTTACTGCTTACATTTCACTGGATTTGATAGCTAATAACAGAGTACAGTAGTGGGTAAAAATTTAATATGGTATGTGTTGTGTGGTTTGCCAGGTAAAAGTGATACACTGTGCGAATTATGTGTATGAAGCTATTTATAATGGTGGTTCATGCTGTTAAGAACACAGACACAAACCTGTCCAGACATATATTACAGTTTGATGTAATATAATTGTTCTACTTCACATTTTGAGTTCTTTGTCAAACTGGTGAAACTGGCTGATGGAACACACAAAGATGGCCGACTTGGCCACCCCATGTGCCGTATAGGATACAGTAACGAGGCAGTGTTTACATATATGTTATATATATATTCCATCACATTTCCGAAGCAATTATCTTTGAATGAAACGATGATCAGGTATATAGTTTGTCCTTAAAGTTATAAATCAAAGTCATTTCATTTTCTCAGCATATGGTAGGTCCTAGAGCCAATTCCCGACCTAAAATATAATCACGGAACTGAACTGATTTTCTCAGCAAAAGAAGGACTAACAATGAAAATACAGTTAAGTTTATGAAATTTTTATTCTTCTATTATGGCCAGTTAGTATACATGTATATTTTTTTATTGAAGGAAATGCTGAACATGGTGTTGTTACAGAGGTATATAAGCAATTTGGTTAATAATTAGCGAAGCATTAAGATGATGAACAACAAAAAAGTAATGTCCCCCGACTTGTCACAGGGGCATAATAAAAAGTATGAATTTGAATGAAACAAAGTGAGTAACATGAGAAGGCTGTCAGTTTTATAATTCCTCAGAAAAGGAAGATATTTCAAAACTTATCAATAATAGGAGTGTTAAAGAATGCAGAATAAAATCAATAATTATATTTCAACAATAATTCTACCACAGAAGCGTGTCGCGGTGCT
>CM055265.1:22345344-22507649 GCA_029237695.1 Conchocele bisecta | reverse complement strand
GTCGCGGTGCTGCCGAGGCATTTGACCGTAACATGGTCATGGGCATGTGCTAAAGTAAGCATAAAAAAAACCGTTAGCGAAGTGCATGCCAAAAAAAATGGCTAAGTGTTTCCACAACCATGTGAAGGTCAAAAAGGTCTAGGTCATGTTAATGGCGGCAAGAGTGTGTTCCAAATGCTCACATGTATCACGTGTCCATATATTGAAACAATCCATCAAGTAGTATTAATGCTATACGATGATAAAGAAACTTCTACAAACTTTTTGACGCAAAAAATGGCTAAGTGTTTCCGCAAAAATGTGAAGGCACAAAAGGCAAAGGTCGTGTTAATGGGGGCATGAGTGTGTTCTGAATGTTAACATATATCAAGTGTCCATATATTGAAGCAATCCGTCAGGTAATATTAAAGTTATACCATGATGACGAAGCTTGCACAACTTTTTGACATTTCAGATGACGGAAAAATTGGTGACTATAGTCGCGACTTCTGCTAAAGCAGGCGAAAAAATAAACAATAACCTTTCATCTTATTAATTAAACACATATTAACCACATCCAATAGCAATTTAAGGTTAACATTATGTTATTTGATCTCAAAACTGCCTTAGCCATATATCTGCAGGTTTACAAAACAAATCACAGATCTTCGGATTTCAAATAATTTCCCTGACATTTCCCCGACATTTGCTAATATTTCAAATTTCCCTGACAAAAATTTCCCTGACAAAAATTTCCCTGACATTTCCCTGACCTTGAATTTCCCTGATTTTTCCCTGACGCGTGGGAACCCTGCTTTCAGGTCCAAGGATCAAGTTACTGTACTAATATTGCGTTTGTTATATACCAGTCAAACATTTAAAACACATATATTGCATTGAAAAATCGTATAATTGGATTACAAAGTTGTAATTATTTTCTGTGCGTTGCTTTGACGGCAGTCATTTGGTTTATCGCCTAGCACCGAGACGTCACGCTAGTGACACGCGACCAGAAACGACGTCAAATTTTAGCTATCATTTTCTGTCCTATTTTCTAAACATATCCTGACTAATATCCTACATCGAGTGTATTGTCCATTGACAGCATGCATTTTACGTGAAAATGACTAGCTTTTACGGGGTTATTCTCATGTGAAGGACATCATTATGATTTGCCGAACTTTCCTGATGACAAGTAAGTTCTAGCAAATCAGAACGAGAACAGAGTGGAATATGGATTCAGAAAGCCACTGAGTGGAATACGGAATTTCAATCTGCCGTGTTGTATCTGGCTGAAGAATACACCATGAATTCACCACATATCTTCGATACCGTATTCTTGCGATTATAGGTCGCAAGAGTGCATAAGACGCACCCCTATTTTCAGTCCAAAATCTGGGTGAAAATGTCTACATGAGATTATAAGACGCACCCAATTTTCCTAAAAAAATGAAACAAAAAAAAATGAAAAAAAATCGCCAAGTTGTTTTTGTTATTTATTCCCCCACATTGTTTTTTTATTCGTACCTTGGACGTTTTTGTCTGTATTTTCCCCATCATAGTTTGCTATGTCCGTAATTTGCCGACTCTATGTCCGTGATTACCCGGTCCGTATTTTTTTTTTTTTTTTTTGAAAATATTTATTTTCCCCGTAATAGGTTTGTGGTGGGTCGGGGCCATCCCCCACAAACCGTACATAATATACATGTAATAGTCAGATACAAATACAAAATATAAAATACACAATTACAGATATTCACCCTCTTTTGCTCTTGCAGTACTGGGTAGAAATCACTGTTCTATTAAGACTTCATGATTGAGTGGTACATTATAATCGTCATTAATGAGAGACCTGAATTTTTAATTATTAAAAAAAGACAGTATAAATACTTATAATAAACCCCGCAGATGACAATGTCACTCTCCAGCGCTGCAGAGCCAAAGTTTGATTTAGCATATGTAATACATGTAATTGATTATATGTTATCATTCATATTACCCATGATCCAACTGAACCAGCCCCACTCTGTAAAAAGTGAAGTTCAATCCTACTGTGCATCTACATGTTTAAATCGTGTATTAACCCTTTCACCACTACAAGCCGTTTATATAGGTGTTTTTTAAACAGTGCAGATCCAGATGAGCCGGCTCATCAGGATCTGCACTCTTTGCAAGTAATTTTTCATATTTGTTAAAAATAATAATTAAAATATAAATCGATTATTTGAAAAGTATTTTGTGTTGAATGGAATTGACTGAAAATTAACATATTATATATAATCCATTCCAGTTATTTAGGGCTGAAAGGGTTAAATGTTAAGTTGTTGGTAACATTATGTATTGACAAGCCAATGTACAATCTGTTCCGATCCCCACATTGGTTATAAAACAAAACGCGGCTGGCTCCGTTTGATCATGGTCTTTGCTTGAACCTGTATTACTCTGTGTATATTATATTCATCTACTAGATTCATATTTATAATGTCTTTATTTCCCAAACCTATAATATGAGGTGGAATGGGGGGTGGAGAGTAAGGGGTGGGGGAAGGGGTTAAAAAACAAAGAAAGGAAAAAAAAACCGCACAAAAGCAGAGATTTATTTATTAATTTTTATTATAATGAATTTATCACACCACCACAGCCATTTTGGCTATGATAATGTAATAAATTCAGTATAATAATTCTGCATACAAAAAAAGAAGGAAAAAAGTGTGATGCAATTATCAATCAAGTAAAAGACATGGAAGGTTGGTGGCTGGTTGATTATATTAAGGTATTGTTAAGTTGACATGCAATTCTATTTAATATTATCATTGTTTATTAGCTATTCATCAAGGGTGTTGTGCATTCAATTCATGAATATAGTTTTGTAATTATTGTCCCATATTGCGTCAAATTTATCTAATGTATCGTTGTCGTGCGCAATTTGACGATGAATTTTGTATGTTTCTGTCAGTCTTGATTTTAGTGCAGTGAAATATAAATTCTGTTTTATTGTTCTTGATCGGTATATATATGCTTTTGTTTCCATAAAAATAATTTTGACTACTTCAGACGTCGTATTTTCGAAAAGCCCAAATAGGAAAGATTTTTCTGTTAGTTCTATTGTTATGTTATTATTTCTTAGCAATTCTGTCAAATTAGTTTAGCAATTTTTCTGTTTGGGGACACTGCCAAAAAATATGTCTAATGGTTTCTGTATCCGAGCTACATAGATTACATAAATTGTTATTAACAGCTCCTATCCTGTATAAGAAGGTATTTGTCACTAATATATATGATTTATTCTAACATTGTAACCATCTTAACCTTGTACTTTTGGTAGTTCTAAATGGTTCTTGGTATATAGATTTCCAATTGTTTGCACTAAATTCGTATATAGCATTCCTTATTTTTGTTTGCCAGTATGGTGTTTCTGTGTTTTTGTTTAGTATACTATACATGTCCTTAGACCCCTTGCATGATCTTAGAATTGTTCTCAAAGGTGCTGGTATAATAGGTTGTTCTAACTTTTGTGTTATTGATATTTGATATTTTTGGAATAGTGATTTCAATGAAGATGACAGACCGTGGTAATGAGTGAGTGAGTGAATAGGGTTTAACGTCCGCTTTTCTGACATAGAAGTACAAGCCTCAGGGAGTCTACACGCAGACGGGTCAACGGGGTCGTGTCCCGTATCCACCTGTCCGAGGGGGGTAAATCCCAACTTGAGAACTCAATATTTACAATCAAAATATATATTCAGTTCTGAAATCAGAACAACCTGATCTGGTGCCAGGCCCTCGCCACACCAGCATCATTTATCCCATCCCCTAAAAGTAATAGGATTAGCGCTAATCTTACTTTTATATATGGGGCATAGCCCGACTCAACTCTCATATACAAGAAAGCCAAAAATGTACATGAGGGCCAAATCCGGTATAGTGGGTTCCGGAAAGTATGAACCCAATCGTTAAGCCAGTTTAGTCGCCTTTTACGACAAGCAATGGCTACTGCAGCACTATTCTCAGGATCAGTTGATCCCGCCCCGGTGCCTGCACGGGGCCGTCCGTGGTAATGAAGATAATTAATGTTTATGCCTGTATTCTGTTTAAACTGTTCCAATGTAAAAATCTTATTGTCTCCATCTAACATGTCATTTATGAATCTAATTCCTTTTTCATATAAATTTTTGAAATAAATTGTTGCGCCACCCATTTTGATGTTTGTGTTGTAAAAAAGACTGTTGGCTAATAAATTATCTTGGTTTGTTAAATCTGTTTTTGAGTTTAATTCTGTATATGCTCTAAAAACATCTTTCCAAAATGGATTATTGTTTACATACTTTTCTTCAATATATTTTGTTCCCATGGAAAATAATCGCCCAACATCAACATATTTGATTAGTATATATCTATCCATTTGCCATTGTTCACTATTATCCTTCTAATCCAACTTAGTTTTAATGATTTAACAAATGCGGAAAGATTTATCATTCTTAGTCCTCCTTCTATATAGATTTTTGTAACTACTGAACGTTTAATTCTTGCAGGGCCTAGCCATAAGAACTCGTATAACATACTATTTATTTTCTTTAGGATTTTGTTGTTTGGGTTCGGTAATGATATGAACATGTGGTTTAATGTTGGTACTAATAAGGTTTTAATTACTGTAAGTTCTACTAATGGTGTAAGTATTCTACGTTTCCAGTGGTTAATTGATTTCTGAAGTTTGATTATTTTCGGGTTAAAGTTAAGGTCCATCATTTTGTTTTATTTAAATCAACATGGAAATGTATGCCCAGAAGTTTGAAGTCAGTTTGTCCCCAGGCTAATTTAAACTTTGTTTTAATTGTGTCAGAGCTGAATTTCTTTTTACCGATCCATATAACATGTGTCTTCTCAAAGTTTACTTTCAATCCAGATATGTTTTCAATTTTTTTTAATTCCTTTAATGTATTATTCAAAGAGGATTCACTGCCATCTAGTGCGAGTGAAGTGTCGTCTGCGAAGCTTGAAATTTTGATTTCTGTATTATTTACCATAATTCCCTTAATGTGACTATTATTTCGTATTCTGATTGCTAATATTTCTGCACATAGAATGAATATGTAAGGTGATAGAGGATCTCCTTGTCTACACCCACGACCGACATTAAAAAAGGAAGAGAGGTGGCCATACTGAAGTACCGCTAGTTTAGAGTTTCTGTATAAGACATCTACCCATTTTCTTAATGAGTTCCCAAATTGGAAAAAAAGATAGTGTGTTCCTGATGAAATTCCACGAAACCGAGTCAAATGCTTTTTCAAAATCAATAAGCAATAGTAACCCTGGTATATCATTATCTTCTGTGTACTGTAGTACCGGTATATCATAAATCAGTCGTGTATTTTCTCCCATATAACGGCCTGCTACAAAACCTGTCTGATCGTTATGAATTAATTTATTTAGCACCCCTTTTATTCTATTTGCGATTGCACCTGAAGCTATTTTATCCAGTGTTTTTTTAACCCGTTCCTTTCTGAATACACATTCACGGATACGAAATTTATTAAATATTTTATTTTTATTTTTGTTATTTCTCACTGAAAGTATATGTTGTCACCACTCATTTGAACCGTCTCGATGAAACGGTTTAAATGGTGTTCGCGGCATATACTTCCGAGTGCATAGAAGGAAAATATTTAGGATTTTCCGCAAACATAAGCATATCCTGAGCATGAAATGGGTTACTGATTGCCCCCATGATGCGAGGATGAAAGCTGCACGTTCGCCACATCTGCGGCACACATCAAAAAGCGTGTTGACCAATCAGTGCAATTTCAAAACATAGCCTAAAGGTCACACAGTTTACAGTCTCGCTGAATGATGACATCAGATAAGCGCCTGTTAGTTGACACGGTTGTGTGTTATCGATTTTTTTCCACAAAGCAACACACAACTTTCGCCTACAGTATGTAATATTTCAAAATCAGTTGTATCTTCCGTAAATGACGCTGAAAGCAGCCTATAGCTATGACGAATTTGCATTGTCCGCTGACGTAATTATAATGTTTTTAATTAGAGATTGGCGAACATTGTAAACCATGTGCAGACTACGTGAATCCACCGCCTGGTCTGGTCGCTAATTCAATAAGCCGGGATTTGTCAGAGATAGAGACCCAATTCACAAAAACACGTTTGCCGTGTCATAGAGTCTGGTTCTCGGTAGTATTGTTTCACTTGGGACGCATCAGACAGGGTACCAGTTTAGTGACGAATACGAAACTGACGTCAACAACCGCGTGTGTTGATATTTGAAATGGCTTTGTGTTGTAAATCTTGACACGCGGTGTGTTTGATGTCGGTCAGCTGACTTAGGCTTGCCACTTTCATCAGTTTTATAACTTTCGTGGAATTGCATTATGCATATTGGGATTTACCGTTAATGGCGTCATGCAATATTTTTCACGGCAAAATGACACCGACCGATATGGGCCCGGTAAATGTTTTCAAAAGGTAATTAAAATGATAGAGGCAAGATTGTGATTCGGCAGAGAAAATGTCGACCGGATCTGATCTTGGTATACACTGTTCGCCTTCGGTATAGCAAATGTGTACCGAACGTGACACAGGGCCGGAACGAGTAAGGTGCGAGTAAGGCGCAAACTGTTTAGAATATTCCAATACCAGATTTTACCCCAAAGACTAACAACAACAACAACAAATATAGGAACGCATTTTTTTTAATTTTTTTTTGGTCGTTTATGTCAATATTTCGGGTGGAAAAAAATGCTAATGTATCTACATGTATTTATAAGACGCAGGGGCTTTCTGGGATACAAATCTGAGTAAAAAAAATGTGACTTATAATCGCAAGAATACGGTAGGTATATAAATAAATTGCTGTATGTATAAGGCCATAATAAAGAAGGTGTTTGTTTGCCCAAACGCGACCGACCCGAAAAAAACCCGCCGACTCAAAATCTTTTATCACCGTGAACGTACTAGTATTTTTTATTTTTTTTTGCCGATTTTGCCCCTTTACAAAACTATTTTGTACAGGAATAATCAAGTTCGGTATATCCAAATCAAGTACGACCTTATAGACTGTGTAATCCAAACGCTTTACTCTTCCGCGCACCTGCTATTCAACAAAGAGCATTGTTATTGACGACGTATTATTTAAACCCAATCAGGAAATAAATACGAAGTTTTCTAACATTTGACATACCGATGTTTGGTGAACCTCATGTTGACCCTTCAATTCATTCATGGTCCATGATTCTAAAACTTCCTGAGCACATTCTCCATTGTCATACACGAAATCAGCAAATTTGATTGGCCTGTGCTCAGTCCTCGACCCATCAAATTTCCAGATTTCAAGCAGGAGAATAGAGAATGTGCTCAAAAAGTTTTATAATCTGACACGGCACCATGTTTTATGCTACTAGTGTTTTAATTTGCTGTGACAATGAACACTTTCAACACCAAATACCAGAATGTCAATGTTTAACAGCATCTGGACTGGCCCATTGACGGCTTGAATATCGATTGACGTCCATTCAAATTCGAATCTCATATACATACAGAAGGATGATATTAAATGAGGTCTTTCATCAGGATCAACACTGTTTGTCAACAGAGTATATTTAGTAAAGAAATATATTCATATATATCCATCTAGTCAACATTCCTAGTCAGTATTGTGATTTAGACGTTCTTTGTATGTTCATCTGACATTATATACAAGTATTGTTGTTTTAACAGCATTAAAGTTACTGTGTTGTTATTAATCGCTTTTTTTTGTGTCGTACAGCTACCTTAAAAAAAAAAAGAAGAAGATTTTGCCTACCTACCTACCCATTTTTTGAAAGTAGGGTCGGGTTTGGGCAAACTCAAAATCTTTTAATTGTGGCCTAAGGCAGCTACGTATAATGTATTTCCCATTCAAACAAAATATTCAACACAGAGTCTAAATATTTGGACTATTACAAGAGTGATTCCAATTCCATCCTACGAGGATGTAGGCGTACAAATCGGGATATTATTTCCCGCACATCGTGTTTGAAGTCATAATGAATGTATACGAGCGCCAGCGAAGAAAGACGACTACTGTCATAGATGCACGTGACTATATTGGTGAAGTCGCTTCAATGCACTACCAATGTGCTCCAGATAACGTGATTGTGTGTTTATGAGCAAAAACAATCTTGGCTTGTCCGAAAAAAGTTGGCTGCGGACGCACCCAACGCACCCTCCCCCACCCCCCTGGCTACGGGCATGGATAAAAATAAACAGCAGATGACAAAATTGAATTCAGCATGGTAAGGGATAATTACCGTCAGTGCAAGCCTTGAAGGATGTTTTTGAGGACAGCATTTCCTGTGTATTGTGACAGTCTTGGTATTGACGACACATGTACTCGCCGTTGATCTGCATAAGGCTTGAACATTTACACTCCGGCTGCTGTATGCACTGGGCTGTACACTGATCCAGGCCGGACACGATAGTCTGGGCATACCATTGGGAGGCCACCGTAACGTCATCCATTGTGATAAAAGAACATGTAGGTAATGCGGCATCTGTAACATCAAAGCATATTTACCCATAAAATGCAGGAACGGAAAATTGTTTTATATTTTGCCTTGTTTCTCATTGCTTGACAACACTATAGCATCATTTCCGATGGAAGTTGCTGTTCAACCATGTTTTGTTGAGATAATAGAATGGAAAATAGAAAATAAGCATCAAAATTTAATTCAGCATTCTAAGGGTCTTGCATGGATGGGTCCAGACAAAAAGTATTCAAGTTATGCTGCAGACAAGAAATAAGTGTGCGCAAAAACAAAGGGAGATCATTCGATAATAAGTAAGGCAAAAGTGATAATTCTGGCACGCAACACACATTTGGGTCACGGTTTATGCATGTGTGAAGTTTCATGAAAATATTCTAAAGGGTATTCGAGTTATGCTCCAAACAATAAATCATGTGCATACAAAAAAAACAAAGGGAGATAACTCGAAATTAGTGAAGCAAGAGGTGTCATTTCTCCAGAAAATAAGTGTCTGCAGCGGACGAGGACGATCTTCAGTGTCAAATTCTATAGTATATCGTTGGGGGATACTCTCTGGGGGATACAATTATGCGTACAATTACCAAATGAATGCACTCTAACTTCCTAATTGGAAAATACGGGGAGCAGTGAATATATTAAGTGATGGTAGTAATGGGGCTTATGAGGTTGCGAACAGTTTATATCCAGATCAGTCTGTGCACCATTCCATCAATGAAATATCCGCATTGCAATATAGATCGATATCAGGCTATAGGAGTGTCCTATTTGATCCTGCAGGAGTTACTCTGGTGATAAATCCAACAAATCCCATTTCTCCGGTCACAGCCATGTATGCTGCCAACATCAGTGAGTATTACCTGAATCACAGTGCTTGCGGAACAGAGCTGATCCAGAGACAGATTCTCTGTTGATGTCTGCATTGAACAGTAGACACATGGACAATCGATTTGACGTATAACGGCACGATGCGTTGTCCAAACATTTTTTGGCACATTCCTCTGGCGAGAGTACAGACACCTGGCTGAAGTGGTTAGAGCCGGACACATCATCTCCACACGTTCCATGTAGCATGTCACTGGCACTGCAATACACCATAAATCAAAGTACAGAAAGAACTGAAACTGTATAGCCAAAAACAGAAATTAGGAAAGTGTGCCTGCCCCACACTGATGATGTCCCGATTGGCAGCCTTTATAACAACATGGATCTGGTGTAGGGTGCATTAATTACACCTGTCGTAGACAGACATATTATATAACAAATTGGCATAGAAACATACCTTTAATTTGATACATACTTGTATACCATCAAAATAGGTAGTATGGAAAATGAATTATAACTGTTTTTAAAAGTTTCTGTACCACATAATAAGTTTCCAGCGAATAGACCTGTCCGCAAAAATGGCGACCGACAGCCATAACTAATGCTTCTAAAAACAGATGAATATTATATACCTAAAAATAACATACATCGGACGCTGACTTAACTGTATCTGATGATACAGTAAAAAGGTATTTCGGACTCCACGACCAAATGTCTTCCATACACGGTCTTGAATCCTGATTTTGACAAAAAATAATTGCACCACACCATACCTACGATTTGATTGACATGACCATATTCAACCATAAATTAAATTTGACCTCAATTCGAGCTGCCAGGTCACGCCCATTTCTGATGTTTGGGTTATTATTTTTTAACACATCTGAAAGAGTATTATATATTGGTCACTTTGAAATCAGTCTAGCAGTTCATGAGATGTTGTTTGATGTTACGACATCCATGGTCAACATCAACCCAACTGTTCAGGAGGAGACGTTTGAAAATGTGTATGGACTGGCGAAAAGAGGTAAAACAATAGTGCACTTGAGCCTTTGGCTCAGGTGAGCTAAAAATTCCACAACTTGGGCCTTAAAAATGGGCCTTAAAAATGGGCTTAAAAATGGGCCTTAAAGTGTATGGCTCCTGATTCATTACAGGTACATGCCCATTCAGTAGGCACATAATGCGTTCTTTATATGCATTAAATAAGTGTATAATTGTGTCACAATTCAACCAGTTTTAACGATTACGAGTGGCCGCTATACAGTGACGCGCGTTGGTATCAGGCTATTTTCATATACAAATAAGGCATGGTATTTTTTAATTATTTATACTAATTAAATGCATCACCTGAAAAAAATAATATTTTTGACAGATTATATAGTATGATAATTGCAAATCAAAAAATAATTACAGAGTATAAATATTAATGTCTGTTAACATTTTAAGGAAACACGGTTATCACCCCTGATATCAATGTGGAATGTTACGTCTGATATAAAATGTATAATAATGCCAATCAATACATGGGGTAATTGTGAATAAATGTTTATTTTGCCAGAAAATGTCTCAGATGATGTCTCTGATATGAAGAACATGTTGTGCCTACAGAGAGGGCATGCACCTTTAATGAGCGACTTTTTACATTAAGCAAGTAAGCGCTGTTTCATTAATAACTACAGTAAATGAGCAGTGAGCGCCAGCCGACAACATCTTTTTTCTTTTATTTTCAATATGTGTCTTTCAAAACATATAGAAATGATTCTAAAGTGCTGTCAAACCACGTTTCACTGACAAATAAGACAACATATAAAACAACAGCAGACGTATTTTGGTTCTAGGATTCCAAGGCTTAATTTATCGCGTCTGTGTGAAGCCATACAAGTGTTGAACAAACAGAACAGGCAAATAATACACTCTCATTGACCCATCCTATGATATGATAACATCTAATATGTGTTAGAAGCCTGGGGGCTGTTTCACTAAACTTTGTACGACTAAAATGTTCGAGAGTGCTAAATCCATCAATTGAAATTTCCAGACAATCCTAAATTTGCACTTACAAACATTGTAGTCGTACAAAGTTTAGTGAAACGGGCCCCTGGTATATCTTTCACTGATGGAATATTGAAGATGAACAATGTAATGATGAGACCGCGCATATGTGCAAGCTGATCTGGTCTACACTGGTCATTTATGCAATAAGCCCCATTTTTCCTGACATACCGACTTTTCGCGAAGATTGTATAGCTACAACCATACCTGGACACTGTTTTGTCCCGACCAGGGCGTTATCATCGCTACTCTGTACGTAATCTCCCTCCTTATACAGCAGGCAATGGGACGCCGTGGACAAGGTGGAAAACACAAAGTGATGACAGAACCGGTCAATGAGACAAGCTGTTTGACACGTGGATAGCGATGGAACATCTAACAAGCGATAATAGTCCTCGCCACCTGAATATCCAGTGGTCATCATCACCGTGCATGATGCTTCTTCTTCCTCTGAAAAACATAGACACGTCAACTTCATTAACCCTTTCCCAATCAGTTCGGCCGAAACCGGCCACTATGCCCAACACTCAGATCGGCCGTAACCGGCCACATAGCCATACGGCTCATTCCGTGACGTTTATATGCCAATGTGTTATAAATATTAGCCAATGAAAATATCAGGAGGTTGGGGAATTCCATTCCGAATGTGAATTAATTAAATATCGTATATTTCCGTAAACATAATCTATAAATAAGTGGGTTTCCCTTGTACTATTAGAGGGGAAATTCTTTGTGTACTTTTGTTTATCAAAATGGCGGATAATTCAGATTCTGAGAATGATGTCGGTAGAAATGAAAATTTGGCAGATATGCCAGTTCGTGATCCCAATTCAGATGTTGATATAAGTGAACCATCATTTGACGAAAGTGAAAGCAATGATTCTGGGACAGAATATGACTCAGATGATGATATTCCGTTGGTGAATTTGCTGCTTGACCGTTGGACGTCAAAGGTTATAATTTCCAACCATTCTGCCATTTACCCAAGATGTTGGCGTGAATATCGGTGATGATACTACAGATGTGTTAGATTACTTCCATTTGATGTTTTCATCGGACTTATATGAGAAAATTGCCACTGAAACAAATCTGTACGCTCGGCAGGAAATTGAAAAAAGCAGCAACAACCAGGTGGGAAGGGTGACCCAATCTGGGTCCAGCAAGGCGAGGCAACAGCCATAGAAATAAAGGCCTTTATTTCAACTGTCATGTCATGGGAATTAATTGCTTGCCTAACATCGAGGATTACTGGAGCACTAACGACAAGTTAGGAAACAAAGGTGTGTCAAAGGTCATGCCAATAAATCGATGGAGAAAGCTAAACCAATACATTCATCTGAATGACAATGCAAATGCCCCCGCTGACGATGACCAGAATCGTGATCGACTGTACAAAGTTAGGTCAATTATTGACATGTGCAATGCGAATTTCAAGAATGGCGCATACCGACCACACCAACATGTTAGTATCGATGAAGCGATGATAGGGTTCAAGGGCCGAAGTTACATGAAACAGTATATGCCTGGTAAACCGACACGATGGGGACTGAAGTCCTGGATGTTAGCGGATTCTGTAAATGTATTTTGCATACATGCTGATATTTAAACGGGCGCGAAGCAAGGACAGGGCACAACGCATGGATTAGGCTACCAAGTTGTCATGGGACTTTCAAAACATGTGTCAGAGAAAAATTTTCACCTGTTCTTTGACAATTATTTCACGTCAGCACAGCTGTTGAATGACTTACTGACACAACAAAAGATATACTCATCTGGGACTGTCCGAACAAACCGTAAAGGCCCGCCACCAAACTTTAACAAGAAGCAGAAAGTTGACAGAGGCACAACCCAACAATAGCAGAAAGGTAACATTATTGCCACAAAATGGAAAGACAGGAAAGATGTATACATGGTGTTGACAAATGGCTGTAAAGTGACTGGTACGGTTAACCGACGTATTGGAAATACAGCTACCGACGTTGTGTGTCCCGAGATCGTGACCACTTACAAATACATAGGCAGGGTCGATCTAAGTGATCAAATGAGGTCGTACTACCAAATTGGACGCAAGGCAAAGAAATATTGGAAGTACATTATGTGGTTTTATGTAGAAGATATATGCCTCATAAACGCCTGGATTATCTACGACATGGCAAACACCGTAAAACGGACAAAGAAGTATTCACAGAAAGACTTCCGACTGGATGTCTGCGATGCACTAGAAGCAGGGTATTCATCACGAAAGAGGCGCCTATCACAGACACAACCTGTTTTGGGCGTTGTAAATCAGGAGAATATTGGCGCTCACAGATGCGTCAGCATGGAGGGACGAAAACGTGTCTGCAGACAGTGTTCGCGTATGGGACGTAAAACACCAGCAAACCGTGGCGTGGAAACCAGCTTTGGGTGTGACCACTGTCAGGTGCCCTTATGTAGAGGCCATTGCTTCTACGAATTTCATTCGGCATAAGTTTCAAAATGTTCAAACGGATCGACCACATGGCACATGTACATACAATAGTGAATACACATTATGTCGTCAACAATTTGTGCAAATGCTGGTCACATATACAATAAGGCACCTTTTCTCAGGATCTGTTGATGTTTTTTTCTTATTTCTTGTCTATATCATATTTCAAGTCTAAGTGAAAATTGACTTGTCTCAGCATAATCATGATAATTAGAATATAATTTCAAATATTTTAGCTGAGAAATCATAAACAACAGAAATAACACAAATTGCAGACGACATAATACTAGGCTAGTGATATCGTGCACAATTATTTGAGTAAAAAATAAAAGGGGTAATTGTGTAAACAGTGTGTTCTATCAGTATGTGAATAAGTGTGTGAACAAATGTCAGTTTCCTGCTTTTTGTGTATAAAACAATTCTGATTTTAATGGAATTGTATACTGGATTTGTCCCTGGATAAAAGGAAAATGGATAAATGGGACTAGAAAAATAACCACAAGAAAGATCAGTCAATTGTTTACTAACATGTTCACTTTATATGCAAGGTAAATGATAAAACCTCTGTTGGCAGCCCCTGCAATACTGCATGCAGCAGCTGTTGGCTGAGAGGCTTATCAGCACTGGTGGGTTGATTGGGAAAGGGTTAACCCTTAGAATGTGGGAAACGGAAATTGTTGTCTGCTGTTGTTTCATATTTTGTCTTTTGTCTAAATAAAACATGGTTTGGCAGCACTTCAGAATCATTTCCACTGGAAATGATTCTAAACTGCTGTCAAGTCATGTTTTTGATGAGAAAAATTGACGATAGAAAATAAATAGCAGATAATTTTTTTTAATTCAACATGGTAATGGTTTAATGTCTATAAGAATTTTGAAGAACAGATGGGTGGCCTATATTATATTCCTAATGTATTTACTAAGTTACTTTTCTATGGTTATAGACGGCAATCTTGGTGGCCATCTTGGATTTCTCAAATTGCCCAAGGTTATTTGCTTGATATAATAACAGAAATCCTAAGAATGTAGAATCTAGGGGGCCGTTTCACTAAACTTCGTATGACTAAAATGTTTGTAAGTGGAAATTTAGGTTCGTCTAGAAATTTCAATTGATGGATTTACATTTATTGAGCATAGGCTGCATCTGCAGCCTAAGATCAATAAATGTGAATCCAATGATTGTTTACAAGAAAACGTTATTAATGTGAAATTTACAGACTATCATAATTTTGCACCTACAAACATTTTAGTCGTACGAAGTTGTCCAAGGTAGAGTAAAACTCTTACAGGTGATGAAGGGTTAGGCCCCAAAAATCAGCTTCGGCAACCAGACTAATTCTCCCCATTACTCCCCTGGGGAACATATGTGTGGATGTTTCATTGATGGAAATCTGCACAGGTTGTTCTTGATCTACACTGCAAAATCCATAATCCCTATTCCTCCAGTCACTGCCACATTTTTTTTTGTTCTGCAATGCCAGATCATGTGCCTGACACAACCTTTAGGTTCATTCAAATGACTATTGTTACATGACTGCCGTTGTTCGACACTGCTAACAGCCATGTTCAGGGTTCCCACACAGAAGCTGATATAAAATTCCCTGACATTTCTCTGACAAAATGCCATTTTTCCTTGACAAAAAATGAGCGACGTCATTAACTTAAATGTGTGGTATTAATTGCTGCAAGATGATCAAAGCCTTAACCATAGGTGGCGGAAGCCGAACATTATTGGGGGGGGCCCAATGTTGAGGGCCCGAAGGGCACGATAGCGCTAGGGGGGTCCGGAAATTTTTGAAATCCAAGTGGTGTGAAATGCCATTATTTCATGCATTATCAGCAAAGTTCTCAGCAAAGTTCCCAGTACTCATGATTACACAAATATATTAGAATAAAAAATCCAAAATTTACAGAATTATTGGGGGGGCCTAGGACCCCCCGGCCCCCCCGCTTCTGCCGCCCTTGTTAACATGTGAACTCTAAATTAATGTTGGCCTTCATATCCTCCCCTTCAGCCAACCCTAACCACCTTTTTGGATGTACATGTATTTTGTTAATTTTGTGAAAACGTGAAGAATAACTTTTCTTCAGAAAGAATAAATTGTGATCTATCTCATGTCTCATGTATCTAAGTTTGTTTCACACATGTAACATCATTACCATTGGCATCAAAGGTAAACATACATGTACTTACAGAAACAAATAGTATGGTATGTATACAGTGCGACCCCGTTAGTACATGGAAGTCCGGCGACATACAACCTTCCGTGTTGCTTATCCGAACCGTGCTATATCCGTTCTCGCCCAAGACGCATCATAATGTCAACAAAAAATACATGTACACTGTACACTGTGACTGTGAATGAACGACGTCGCCAATGCCTATAATATGCCATAAGTTTTCACTGTTATCTTTGCATGTAATAAATATATTGAATCCAAGAATTGTTATGTTTTATTTATTCATCATGTTCATGTAGAATGTAGATCTACGCAGGTCCGTGCAATCCATTATTGTAAACGTGTGTAGAAAAAAGTGTAGTACGTAATAATGACGCAATGACGCAATGACCCAATGACCGATATCCTGTTCCATCAGCTGCAACGTCACGGACAAGCTCGTGCGTTGCAATCTGTGCTTACTCATATGGTGAGAACAGGTGGAAGACTCGGACCTATGACACCAAAATAAATGCCTACTAAAAAAATCCCATTATCCCACCCACTTTATCGTACTGTACATGACGTTAATAATAGAACGAGATCAAGTGGGTGGGGTAATGGATATTTTTGTAATGGTCATTTTCTTTGTGTCACACGTCCGTCTATTCCACCTGTGGGTTTGAGTACAGACCTGTATAGACATGTTTTGCCAGACGTGTTATAATATTGCGCCAGTTCATGAGGTAATCAGGTTTATCACGTGAGATTTTCGACGAAGATGAATCTGATAATAGTGTCTTTTAGGGGATGGGATAAATGATGCTGGTGTGGTGAGGGCCTGGTACCAGATCAGGTTGTTCTAATTTCAGGACTGAATATATCTTTTGATTGTAAATATTGAGTTCTGAAGTTGGGATTTACCCCCTTCGGACAGGTGGATACAGGACACGACCCCGTTGACCCGTCTGCGTGTAGACTCCCTGAGGCTTGTACCTCTATGTCAGAAAAGCGGACGTTAAACCCTATTCACTCACTCACTCACTGATAATAGTGTACATTTTCTGTAAATGATATCGAATGTTGACGAATATTAAATTAGTAATTATTACGCATTTGCTCTGAAAATGTTATCAACTTTCCGATATATTTGCAGAAAAAAGTCAAATCATTCTCGGCGAAAATCTCAGTTATATAATAAAGTTGATTATCTCATGCACTGGCTCAATTATGACGTAGGACGGAAACAAGGACCAGTTGTCAACGTACACATTTTTGTACATGCGCCGGGGCGTGGGCAGTGCTGTAACAATTTAGTTAATCTGGGTCGAGTTAATCTGCGCGACTGATACTCGATCTCTGATCGGTCAGCCTTTACACCTAATTAATATTCCACCAATGGTGAGCGCGAACGCATGCCGGAAAAATTAAATCGAGCACATAACAATTAGCACTGCTTTGTTACTGGGACCAATAATTGATCTTATTCCCAGTTTGCTCGGATTAATTTATGAAATGTGCAAACGTGATCAGCTGCACATTCACATCGGTGAGATAAAAGGAGGCTATGCGTCGATAAAAAAAAAAAAGATTCGTCCATTTTGGGTCTAATTTGGCAAAGAATCGCAAATTTAACACGATTTCTGACAATAGTCGTGTTACAAATTTAACACGATTTTGATATACAAATAGGAAAAAAATTCGGGAGCCAAGGCACAACCGTGTACTAACCGAAATCGTGTTATAGTGAAGCGTGTACTAACGGGGTCGCACTGTACATTGTTTTACTTAACAGATGTATCAAGTTCAGGATATTTAAAACTTATCAGGTATCAATTGTACTTTAGTTGCCATTAAGGGATTAGGTAATAGATACACTGGACTTCAACGATAATTGCTTCATAAGAGTGATGTTATATACGAATATAACATATGTGAATGTTGTCTTGTTACTGTATACTATATGGAGTATTCAGTTGCCATCTCCGCCATCTTTGTATATACAAGCCATTGTACAGTTTCACTACTTTGTGTGTTTGACACATACCACAAATAATACGACAGCGAACCAAATAAAATTTGGTGCAATACATAATAGACAGATATGACAATGGCAAGCTATAAATATTAGGCCAGCATACTATACAAAAGACGAGATATCCGATCATTTCTCCCATAAATCTCAAAATAAATTTCAACGTGTAAACTGTCCAATCTGATGCACAGCCTATGTTACTGTACACTTTACCCGTAGGTAAAGCCATATTTACTCGCATAGTAGGTGACTAGACACCAGGGACAACACACTCAGGTTACTGCTTACATTTCACTGGATTTGATAGCTAATAACAGAGTACAGTAGTGGGTAAATATGGTATGTGTTGTGTGGTTTGCCAGGTAAAAGTGATACACTGTGCAAATTTCTGTGTATGAAGCTATTTATAATGGTGGTTCATGCTGTTAAAAACACAGACACAAACCTGTCCAGACATATATTACAGTTTGGTGTAATATAATTGATAGGAGTCCGTTCTCCTGGCTTTTATACATGTGATTAACTACATTATATCATATGTTCTACTTCACAGTTTTAGTTCTTTGTCAAAAAGGCAGAACGGGTGAAACTGGCTGATGGCTGGAACACACAAAGATGGCCGACTTGGCCACCCCATGTGCCGTATAGGATACAGTAACGAGGCAGTGTTTACATATATGTTATATATATATTCCATCACATTTCCGAAGCAATTATCTTTGAATGAAACGATGATCAGGTATATAGTTTGTCCTTAAAGTTATAAACCAAAGTCATTTCATATGGTAGGTCCTAGAGCCAATTCCCGAACTAAAATATAATCACCGTCACTCAGCCTCACGCGGCGGGAACTGAACTGATTTTCTCAGCAAAAGAAGGACTAACAATAACAATGATGGCCCTAATTCGCTCACCTAACTCCATGAACACCAGAGGAGAATGTGACATCTTGGATTGAGCGAAAATGCTTCACCCAAGGATCTTAACTTACTATGAAGTTTGGCCAGCATCGGCCATGTGGTTCCTGAGAAAAAGACGTTCAAAATCTCGAATAAATAGACCCTTTGGAGGCCATCATGGATGACATAATCATCTGATTCCGACAAATATTGCACCAGAGCAATCGCCTCATCGATACCTTCAATTTGATATATGACATGAGCATCTTTGGTCAAAAATAAAATTTGACCCCACGGGCCACGCCCATTTTTGACCCCGGGGTCACCATTTTAACACCTTTGAAAGAGCATTCTACGTCGATCATTCCTACCAAGTTTCGTCGAAATCCGGCTGGCGGTTCATGAGAAGAAGATTTTTTAAGAATTTGTGCTATTTTTAGACGGCAGCCATTTTGGATCAGCGACGACCTCCATTTTAACAAATTTGAAAAGGTTTCACCCGTGGACCATAACTTTGAAGTTTGGCCACCATGGGTCAAGCGGTTTGTGTGAAGAAGAATTTTGAAATCTCTAATAAAAGAACAACCTTTTGACCTTTCGGCGGCCATCTTGGATGACATGACCATCCAATTTCGACAAATAATGTACCAGGGCGATTGCCTCTTTGATACCTTCGATTTGATATAGACATGACCATATTCGATCACAAATAAAATTTGACCACAATTTGACCCCACGGGCCACGCCCATTTTTGACCCCGGGGTCACCATTTTAACAACTTTGATAGAGCATTGTACATCGATTATTCCTACCAAGTTTCGTTGAAATCCGGTTGTCGGTTCATGAGAAGAACATTTTTTAAGAATTTGTGCTATTTTAAGACGGCGGCCATCTTGGATTATGTGATGACGTCATTTTAACAATTTTGTAATCCCCCTACCTAAAGACCATGACCATGAAGTTTGGTGACTATAGGCCCAATGGTTACCGAGGAGAAGACGTTCAAAGAATGTTCACGGACGAACGACGGACACATTGCGGTAACAATAGCTCACATGAGCTTCGCTCAGGTGAGCTAAAAATATAGTTAAGTGTATGCAATTTTTATTCTTCTATTATGGCCAGTTAGTATACATGTATATTTTTTTATTGAAGGAAATGCTGAACATGGTGTTGTTACAGAGATATAAGCAATTTGGTTCATAATTAGCGAAGCATGAAGATGATTAACAACAAAAAAGTAATGTCCCCCGACTTGTCACAGGGGCATAATAAAAGGTATGAATTTGAATGAAACAAAGTGAGTAACATGAGAAGGCTGTCAGTTTTCTAATTCCTCAGGAAAGGAAGATATTTTCAAAACTTATCAATAATAGGAGTGTTAAAGAATGCAGAATAAATTCAATAATTATTATTTCAACAATAATTCTGCCACAGAAGCGGTGTCGCGGTGCTGCCGAGGCATTTGACCATAACATGGTCATGGGCATGTGCTAAAGTAAGCATAAAAAAAAACGTTAGCGAAGTGCATGCTTAAAACATGAAAAAGGTCAAGGTTGAAGAAACTTTTTGACAAAAAAAATGGCCATGTGAAGGTCAAAAAGGTCTAGGTCATGTTAATGGTGGCAAGAGTGTGTTCCAAATGCTCACATGTATCACGTGTCCATATATTGAAACAATCCATCAAGTAGTATTAATGCTATACGATGATAAAGAAACTTCTACAAACTTTTTGACGCAAAAAATGGCGAAGTGTTTCCGCAAAAATGTGAAGGCACAAAAGGCCAAGGTCGTGTTGATGTGAAAGCACAAAAGGCCAAGGTCGTGTTGATGTGAAGGCACAAAAGGCCAAGGTCGTGTTGGTGGGGGCTAAAGCAGGCGAGACAATAAACTATAACCTTTCATCTTACTATTAATTAAACACATATTAACCACATCCAACAGCAATTTACGGTTAACATTATGTTATTTGATCTCAAAACTGCCTTAGCCATATATCTGCAGGTTTACAAAAACAATCACAGATCTTGGGATTTCAAATTTCCCTGACATTTGCTAAAATTTCAAATTTCCCTGACAAAAATAAAAATTCCCCGACATTTCCCTGACCTTGAATTTCCCTGATTTTTCACTGATGCGTGGGAACCCTGATGTTCAAACATACAGCGCATGCTGTTTGACCATGGCTATAGACAATTTTCATTCTTGGGCCAAGCCACATCTACGTAATGCGTGCGTCTCATAACGCTACTGAAATGCGCTATTACGTCACCACACCAGTTCACAACGGTCGCACCGACATTTTGAAATTTATGACGCTGCATCACGCGAAGTGTACTGCGGCTCCGGAATATGTACGAGTAAATCAGCTGCTTGAATGGAGCAGATTATCAATGTACTGAAAGTACTGCATAAATGCTTGAATTGCATATTTCCGACGAAAATGTAACAATAATGTTCGACCATGTCCAGTTGTGGGTAAACGTTTGCCGTGGCACTCAAGAACTGTTTGAGCCCACGGCCGACGGCCTTGGGGTTCAAACAGTTCCCTCATGTCATGGCAAATATTTACCCATGGCTGGACATAGTCAAACCTTATAATTTACAATATTCTGTGATACCAGCATTATTCTGTGGATGCTACTTCAGACATGCACACCATTTTTTTTAATAAATTGACAAGCTTGAAAATAATTTTGTGACAATTAATTGATCGGGAAATTAACATATCACAGTCCATTCCAGTTATTTAGGGTTGAAAGGGTTGAAAGGGTTAATCTAAATTACTGTGTCCTACCTGGGCAGTACTGGTGCCACGAAGTGCTCGATCTGTCTGGTGTACGGTCAAATTGGCCCTCGACATACAGCAGACAACGTGCGTTTGTCTCCATGGGCAGATAGGAGACATAGGAACACTGTTCGTCGTACTGACATGCCAGCTGACAGTCAAGCGAGCCCTCAGCCTTAATCTCATCCAGGTAGTCCTCCCCACCATACACTCCTTCCTCGGCCACCATATGACACTGTAGCTCGTCTGAAATCAAAATGTAAACCTTTTTTCCAGCTCCAGGTCAGTCGTGTGTCTAAAGAGTATTATACCCCAGATTTCAAATTCAATGTGTATTTTACTTTCACAAACATATTATTCATTTTCTTCCTATTAAATAGAGAACAAAATAAATGATACAAAATTGAACAAATTTAAATAAAATCACTGAATTGAGCTGCAAAAAGCAAACACAGTTTTCAAATTTATTAAATTATTTTCGCTATTCAATTTGAACATAAATGCTTATTTTCACATTGCTGTGAGTATTTTGTATTCCCACTTTTGATATCAAATGTAAAATAGGTTTTGCTGAAAATAACACAGGCTTATTTATGTTGCGTCATTACTCTGACATAATTCGGTAACGCCATGTGACGTTGTTCAACCAATGAAAAATATGTTTTCAATCTGTTGAACCCAGATATCCGGTCAATGCCTGGTATGATATTATGTTATCAGTCAATAATTCCAGCACAAAAATATCTACACAATTCCCTAACATTTGATTGGTCCGTAGCAAGTCTATGTCCAAAATTTATATCCCAGTAAACTCCCATACCGAACTACTTTCCGTAACCGTCAGGCGCAGTTAAAATAATTCTTAAAAAAACGGAAAATAAACACATTTTCTTGATGAATTTATTTAAAATGCTGGAATTATAAGGAATGAATCGCCTTTTCGTGGAATTTATCGGGGATATAAACTTGGAAAAGTCGCGGGAATACTAGACGAGGCCTTCCGGCCTTCGTCCAGTATTCCCGCGACTTTTCCAAGTTTATACCCCGATAAATTCCACAAAAAGGCCATTCATTCCTATAGTATGTACATGTATTCAGCCAATGGAAATCATGTAACTTATAAAATGGGATTACCATAATAACCCTTAATTTCCTGACACAAGTTACTCTGGGAAACGCATATAAATATAAGGCTTCCTTACAACAAAGAGTGTCCCAATATCTAGTGTTAATATGACTGGACTGGTTTATGACCATAATGAATTTGGATGTATGTATATTATTGGGGTTTCCAAAACCAAATTGTATAAATATATAATTTCCCCACAACAAAAAATGTCCCAATATTTTGGGTTAATATGGCAGTGGTACTGGTTTATCACAATAGCAACAATAACAAAGTATTTGGCTACAATTTGTTTTGGGAAACTCCTATTTTATAGGCTTCCCAAAACAAATTGTGGCCTCCTACTTGATAGGGTTCCCAAAACAAATTGTGGCCTATACAAATAGGGTTCCCAAACCAATTGTGGCCTCCTATTTTATAGGGTTCCCAAAACAAATTGTGGCCTGCTATTTTATAGGATTTCCAAAACAAATTGTGGCCTCCTATTTTATAGGATTTCCAAAACAAATTGTGTTCGAATATGAGACACACCATGCTTTGTATATTCGGACATCTGCGTAATTTTATTAAATACGTTTACAAAATTACAATATTTTTCATAAATAAAGTCAAAATCACATGGTGTGTCTCATATTTAAGTTTATTACGGTACAGTGCATGTACCTGTACAGATACTGGTCCACAGGGTAAACTCCCGGGCTGCGACTCTGTTGGCTGCCTGGGTAGCAGAATACAGATAACACTCCACTCCCGACTCCATCTTGGATGTTGATACGGCAACACATGTTGTGCTGAGATCACAGGCAGCATGACAGTCTTCAGTGCCCATGACAACTGATCGTGAGCCTGCTTGAGCACGGTAACCACGACGACGGAGATATCTGTTCTCAGTATACGGTCTGCTGGCACCGCATTTATCTACAAATCAGAAAATTACAAAATGGTGACAACTATTCCCCTCCTCCACCTTCAGAATATTTCCCCACCACCCTGGAGGGAGAATAGTTGCCAACTATCCCCCACCCCACCACAAATATCCCCCACCCCACCCCAAATATCACTTTGACACCCCCCAAATATCCATCCACCCAATGTAAATGCTTGGATTTAACGACGGCACTGGCTCGATGACCTTGCATGTCATCTCCCAAGAAGGGGAGAAAGGAAGGAGATGGATCCAGAGGAAACCGGCCCCAGGGGCCTAGCTCGTATTAGAATAGTCCCCTCTGGTTCTTCAACGTGCCCAGACTCTCCTTCAAATCTGACACACAGGATTGCCGTTTAGTTCCCATCCAAAAGGACTAGTAGAGCAGGAAATACAAAGTACAGCTGATTCTCGTTATCTCGATATCGCTTATCTCGATATACCTGCTTATCTCAATATACGTCCGAGGTCCCGGCCGAATTCCCTATATAGATCATGTATTTTACTCCTGATAAATCGATATCGGAAATGTCGATATTTCGGTTATGTCACGGTGGAAATCGAATCCCGATAGCATCCTTCATATTTGTATTCTGATAACTCGATGTGAAAAATAAGCACCTGACACCGCCAAGTCTGATTTTCACACGTCTATAGAAATCAAAAACGCCGCCGCTAAAATGTGTTAAACGTTACACAAGCATGTTAAATAAATTCACGTGAACCATAATTAACCAATTAATCAATGTGATATCGGATCACGTTAACATGAAGATGAAATAAACGGCGTGGCAATCAAGTCAATTGAACTTGACATTTCTTAACACTGATTGGATTCGACTTGGGCCGAATTTGTTTGTGGCCGACGAGTCTAGGTCCGACGTGGTTTGGGGACGAAATGCAGGTCTTGCATTTGACGATTAATAACATCGTCAGAAAAGACGGCGAGCATTGATATTTCGATGTAATGCTTATTCATTGATGTGTATTGGGTATGATTTGCAAAAGAAAATGCTGTGTACTAGAAACTGTGTTATGCTTATGCGATATATTTAGTAACAATTTAGTAACAACGCGCGATTTATGAAAACCCAAAAGTAAAGTCGGTATTTTTTAAGTGATTCTCTTCGGATTTTTTTCGAGAATGGTTGCAAAATTTGGCAAATTTTTATCTCGAAGTTCGGATAATTATGTCGATATATTTTGCTCAGTCCGTGTCAACTTCGAGATATCGAGAATTACCTGTATCCCAGAAATAAAGACATCCTGGAAATGAACCCTGAATCGAACCCGGGTCGCCAGTGTGGCAGTCCGACGTTGTTATCCCTCGGCCACGGTGTGCTCTCGTTTCACCCACACCACATTACATTTTATCTTATTTTTCCATAAAAACATGGTTTTACAGCACTTTAGAATTATTTCTATTGGAAATGATTCTAAAGCGTTGTCAAAATATGTTTTTTATCAGAAAAATAAACAGCAGACGACAAAAATGAATTTAGCATTGTAAGGGTTAAAATGTTCGAAACTAATATTGGGTGTTTTTCATTTGTAACTTACTTCTTAAAATTAAAAGGTTGAAGGTGCACGAGAATCATATCCATTGAAGATGTTTCTCATACACTTTCAAAAGATTCATCAGTTGAATGAAAAATAAATAACAAGTGACAAAGTCAGTATTCTAAGGACTAACATTGTTAAAGCGACCGTCTCAGATGATACTTCCGATATGCATTTCACAATAAAACCCTGAGAATGCGGGAAACGTAAATTGTTGTCTGCTGTTGTTTTATATTTTGTCTTCTTTCTCAATAAAAACATGGTTTGACAGCACTTTAGAATCATTTTGATTGGAAATGATTCTAAAGTGCTGCCAAAGCATGTTATTGATGAGAAAATGGGAAATTAAAAAGCAAAAGCAGACTACAAAATAATTCAGCATTGCAAGGGTTAATATATTATTGTATGAATACAGTCAAAACTTGTCCCTAGTCATAAACATGCATTGGTCAGATAATTATCACATTTGCATGTCAGATTTCATGTTGTAAACATCAAGTGCAGGAAATTTAATTCTAAATGTAACTTGACGATTAGGTTTAATTGGGTAGCCAAAACCATTACTGCATTCATTGCAACCAACTCGTATAAAATAAATACTGAAAGACTGTCAACTAAGAGATGCCAATCTGGCATAATGTGCCACACAATGCTGGATCACAGGTGGAAGACTTATAACTGTGACATAAAAAAAAGCCCATTAAAAATTCCCATCACAATAAAAATCCATTAAAAAAGATCCAATTACCCCACCCATCCGGTATCGTACTGTACTGTATAGTAAACAGTACAGTACGATACCAGGTGGGTGGGGTAATGGGATTTGTTTTAATGGATTCTTTTGTGTCATATAGGTCCGAGTGTTCCACCTATATGCCACACAATGCCGGATGGGTGCATTAATGACTGAAGGAAGAAACAGTGAATCTGATTTTGACAAGAGAGTTTCTGGGCATGCTTATTCCGGCCAAGTTGTCTATTCCGGCTAAATATACTGGTCCCGTGGATAATACACTGTATTACCTGGGCAAGATTTCCTCCATAATGTTGAACTGCCTCTTGTAGAGTTTTGAATTTTCCCAGCGTGGTAAAAGTAACAGCCATTTGCATCTGGGTTGTTCATGTTGTTAGTGACTTTAGCTGTTCCATAGCAGACAGGATCATTTTGGCACATCTCCTCACAGGCCATGTCACCGTCAATGAATCGGTAGTATTGATCACCACCAAATGTGTTTGCTGACGGCCCATCCAGAGAACATCTTGGTGGAGCTTCTGTTGAATAACAAGAATGGTGCGGAATTAGAATTCTCACCTACGGGACAAGAATTTCTCGCCAACCAGGTGCTCCGAGACAAGGATATCCGTCCATGTGAGATTTCCTCGTCTCACCCTATAGGCACTTGTCTCGCATCTAGCAACGACAAATTTTCTAATAGGGCAATAGTTATTATGTCTCACAATTACACCATAAAATAATGAATATGGTTGATGTTTATTGTTTGCTATGGTTGGTGATGTGTTTATTATTATGTCGTAGTGTCATGACGTTGTTTTAATTTTGATTACGTCTGCAACGTGCGGCATACTTTTTGGCACCAGGGATGTATGGCGATGACATCAAACATTAATTTGATAATAATTTGTGAACGATCCAATGAAATGACATAGAGTCAAATTTGTGGGTGAAAACTTGTTTTAACCCATTTGTTAACATGGCCACCACATGTGGTCTCTATTAACATGTATATTGTTACCACTCATTTGAACCGTCTCGACAAGACGGTTCAGCTGAGTGGTAACAATATATGCATTAATTGAGAAATAATTAAAATGCTTTTTTTTTTTACATTGAGCATGAGATTATACACTCAATAAGTTTCATGAGAACAGGATCAATGGCTCACCTGGTGCGGCACAGAGCTTCGAGAAGAGGACAGCTCCGTCGGTCTGTGTGCGCTGGAAGCCGGCGGTATTGTACATACTACAGACTGCCGTGTCGCTGACCCAGGTTGTGTAGTTACAGTTGTGGTCCTCACGGCATGCCATCACACACTCGCCCTGCGTGTCTACGTCTGGCACTGCGTACTTGTTGTCGCCTCCTGCGTAGCCCAGTTCAGTGCAGGAATCTGAATGTACAGTGGAACCTCTCTCAACCGGACACCAAGAAAACACCTGTGATCTTAATTTTGATGAGTTTCTTCGTCATTGATCTCAGGTGATGCCTGTTCGTGATCGCATAGGGCACAACTATGTCACAGAATGATCAAATGCCTGATTTACAGTGAAACCTCTCTAAATCGGACACCAACCTGGGTTTAGAGAGCTTTCACTGTATATATGTGGTTGTGAATTGTTTTTCTTATTTGTTTTTTTCTTTTCACTGCATATACAAATTAAAAAGTAACTAGAAATGGACGCTTGCCGACAAGCGCATGTGTATCCCCCTCCCCAGATACACAAGTAGTTTGAAAAAAGGGTGTTCGAGTTATGCTCCGGAGACAAAATCAGTGCCGGAAAAACAAAGGGAGATAACTAAAGAATTAGTGATGCAAGAGTTGTCATTCTTGCGGGACACACCTTTAGGGTCGTGGTCTATGCATGTGTGAAGTTTCATGAAAATATTCCAAAGGGTGTTCGAGTTATGCGCCAGACACGAAATCAGTGCACGAAACAACAAAGGGAGATAACTAAGAAATTAACGACGCAAGAGTTGTCATTCTTACGTGCGACACACCTTTGGGTCGTCTTCTATGCATGTGTGAAGTTTAATAAACTAGAAAATGTGTTCATAGAACACGGATGTCCCCACATATCGCTTTGATAATAAATGAGGCCAAATTGCAAGTCAAAATTTTCTTTTACCTGAGCGTTAAAAGTTTTTGAAGCACCAAGTATGTGACCTTGACCCTGGGCTTGGCGGGGGCAGGACAAACGTGGATTTGGCACAGGGCGGTTAGAGACCATTGAGCAATGCATATATGAAATATGAAGCTGATCCGTGAAAGAAAACAGAAATTATAAGATATTTACCTGAGCGTTAAAGTTTTTGAAGCACTAAGTATATGATGTTAACCCTGGGCTTGGCGGGGGCTGGGACGAACGTGGATTTGGCACAGGGCGGTAGAGAACCATTAGAGCAATGCATATATGAAATATGAAGTTGATCCGTGAATGGAAAGAAAAATTATAAGATATTTACCTGAGCATTAAAGTTTTTGAAGCACCAAGTATGTGACCTTGACCCTGGGATTGGCGGGGGCAGGACGAACGTGGATTTGGCACAGGGCGGTAGAGGACCATTAGAGCAATGCGTATATGAAATATGAAGATGATCCATGAAAGAAAACAGAAATTATAAGATATTTACCCGAGCGTTAAAGTTTTTGAAGCACTAAGTATGTGACCTTGACCCTGGGCTTGGCGGGGGCAGGACGAACGTGGATTTGGCACAGGGCGGTAGACGACCATTAGAGCAACGCGTATATGAAATATGAAGTTGATCCGTGAATGGAAATAAAAATTATTAGATATTTACCTGAGCGTTAAATTTTGTTTTTGAAGCACCAAGTATGTGCCTTGACCCTGGGATTGGTGGGGCAGGACGAACGTGGATTTGGCACAGGGGGTTCGGTAGAGGACCATTTGAGCAATGGCGTATATGAAATATGAAGATGATCCATGATCCATGAAAGAAAACAGAAAGTATAAGATATTTACCCAAGCGTTAATGTTTTTGAAGCACTAAGTATGTGACCTTGACCCTGGGCTTGACGGGGGCAGAACGAACGTGGATTTGGCACAGGGCGGGGTAGAGGACCATTAGAGCAATGCGTATATGCGTGTTCGAGTTATGCTCTGGATACAAAATCAGAGCACGAAACAACAAAGGGAGATAAGTAAACAAGAATTCCGCGGCATCAGATGCCTCGCCTTGTCCCGCCTTGACCTCGAGCCTGGGCCCGAAAGCAATTTTCACTGGCCCAAACATATTATACAATTATTGACTAGTGAACCATAGAATATCAGATTATATTCTATGGCTCACTAGTCAATAATTGTTTTATTATATGATAATAGTCTGTATATAGCACTTACGACCTTATGCTACTAGACAAAAATTGAAAAAGAATTTGAAAAAAAAAAATGAAAAAAAAAAAATGGAAAAAAAGTTTCAAAATTAAAAATAATAATGCTTGCTAATGGAGCCCAGAATTTTTTTTAATAGTCCTATATTTATCTACATATATCTGCACAGGTCCACATAATGCCACTATATTTTCAACACAGTTTACGGAAATGTAATATAATCATTTACCTGTATAAATTACCTGTAAGTGGTCAGTGGTCAGTTGCACATGCTAGCACATGCACAGGTGAATAGTCTGTATATAGCACTTACGACCTTATGCTACTGGACAAAAATTGAAAAATAATTTGAAAAAAAAAAATGAAAAATAAAAATGAAAAAAAAAAATGAAACAAAAAAAATGGAAAAAAAAAGTTTAAAAATAATAATGCTTGCTACTGGAGCCCAGATTTTTTTTCCAGTCAAATTGAAAAATAATTTGAAAAAAAAAAAATTAAAAAAAATAATGAAAAAAAAAAAAAAAAAGAAATTAAAAAAAAAAGTTTAAAAAAATAATAATGCTTGCTATTGGAGACCAGATTTTTTTTTAATAGTCCTATATTTATCTACATATATCTGCAGAGGTCCACATAATGCCACAATATTTTCAACACAGTACCCAATGTAGTGATTTACCTGTATAAATTACCTGGTCAACAGTGGTCAAGCACTGGACATCTGCACATGCTAGCCCATGCTAGCACATGGTTCTCCCAGTTTCTATTGTTCTCTCTACAGGTAAGGTGTACAGAGCACACGAGAAAAGGTGTACAGAGCAGACGAGAAAACAGGTCTTCATGCATTATTGTCCAGTTTGTAGAGTGCGCAAAACAAAAAAGGGAGATAACTGAAAAATTAGCTACGCAAGAGTTGTCATTCTTGTGCGTGAACACCTCGGGTGTGGTCTATGCATATGTGAAGTTTCATGAAAATATTCCAAAGGGTGGTCGAGTTATGCTCCGGACAGGAAATCAGTGAGCGAAAACAAAAAAGGGAGATAACTCAAAAATTAGCTATGCAAGAGTTGTCATTCTTGTGCACGACACACCTTCGGTTCGTGGTCTAATTGAATGTGTTAAGTTTCATAAAAATATTCCAAAGGGTGGTCGAGTTATGGTCAATCAGTGCGCGAAACAAAAAAGGGAGATAACTAAAAAATTAGCTATGCAAGAGCTGTCATTCTTGTGCGCGACACACCTTCGGGTCGTGGTCTATGCATGTGTGAAGTTTCATGAAAATATTCGAAAGGGTGTTCGAGTTATGCTCCGGACAAGAAGTGTCTGCGGCGGACGCGTACGCGGACCGCGGACCGCGGTCCGCGGCGCGCTGTCAAATCCATAGTATCCCCCGACGGAGTCCGGGGGATACAATAATATATAGAGGATCTCCAACAAGTTTTCATTTAATATGAGATTTATGAAACAAGTCGCACAAAATTTATGCACCGAGCCTCTGTTTGTTTGTTTGTTTGTTTGTTTGTTTGTTGGGGTTTAACGGCCTATCAACAGCTAAGGTCATTTAAGGCCGGGTCAATGGGTTTAGTACTAAATCCCATATATTACCTGCACAAGTACATGTACATGTTCAAGTACATGTACAAATGGGGGGTAGTGATTTTCCTGACGCTGTTAATGACGTTTAAAACAGAATGACGTCAGTGTCAAATCATCGTTTTTTTGTCGCGACATTAGGGACATCATTTGGAACGTCTTCGTTTTATTCGTTAGGCATAACATTGGCGCATAATATGAATACATAATTAGTGTGATGCGGCCAGCTAATCAAATTTGCTCCATGTGTTATTACACGTGTGTCATTGAACATTTATGAAAAGGGCTACAGCACATCATAACAAGGTTTTCATGTGCAAATATATGTGTGTGTGTGCGTGCGTGCGTGCGTGCGTGCGCGCGCGTGTGTGGCTGTGACTGGAGAAATGGGGCTTATGGTTTTTGCGACCAGTATAGATTGAGATCAGACTGTGCATTCGCTCTCAATGTTCACCAGATCCATCCATTTTCATTTGCAGCAGGTTGTACAACAATTGTGATATGTCCAGAATAATAATCAACACGACAAACAAGAATTTTATTTGTTTATTTTAATATTTACCTACCTGCATGGAATCACTGGGATCAGCCATTTTTATTTTAAATGACTTAGTAGACGTAGTACAGTGGAACATCTCTAAACCGGACACCCTGGAAGGTTCCCAGGGCGTCCGGTTTAGAGAGGCTCCACTGTAATTAAGCACTCCAAGAACAGTTTTTGTCATTTTCAATCGTGAAAAGACACGACAATGACATAAATGGCAGCGAAATTCATCTAAATAAAACACTATGGGTCGCCAGGTGTCCGGTTTAGAGAGGTTCTACTGTAGACTTACGACAAAATCATAATTAACAAGAGCTGTAGGAGAACAGCATAGCTCGACTACGAGGGTTGTCGATGTACACATAGCTTGACAAAGAAGGTGGCTGCGGCCTGCATAAAACCTTAACCCAAGGTTGACTAAAAACATTAACCAAGGGAAATTAAGTAAGTAATTCAAGGTTAAATGTAGGTCAATGTCAGATATAGGTCAGGGGTTATTGATGTACATCACTAGTAGATAAAGTTTTCCAAGTATGGTTGCTGTAGGCCCATGAGTATTCCATATACAAGCTTGAGTAAAAACCGTAACCAAGGGGAGATAACTAAGTAATCCAAGGATAAAAGTAGGTCAAGGTCAAATATAGGTCAGGGATTATTGATGTACATCACTAGGAGATGAAGTTGTCCAAGTATGGTTGATGTAGGCCCAGAAGTATTCCATATACAAGCTCGACTATAAACATTAAGCAAGTAATTCAAGGTTAAATGTAGGTGAAGGTAAACTAAAGGTCAGGGGTTATTGATGTACATCACTATGAGAAAAAGTTATCCAAGTATGGTGTGCTAGTGCACAATAGTATTCCATCTACAAGCTTGACTAAAAACCTTAACCAAGGTCGAGTAAAAACCTTAACCAAGGGGAATTAAGTAAGTAATTTAAGGTTAAATGTAGGTCAAGGTCAAATATATGGTCAGGGGTTGTTGATGTACATCACTAGGAGATGAAGTTGTCCAAGTATGGTTGGTGTAGGGCCATGAGTATTCCAATCTACAAGCTTGACTAAAAACCTTAACCAAAGAGAATTAAGTAAGTAATTCAAGAGGAAATGTAGGTCAAGGTCAAATATAGATCAGGGGTTATTGATGTACATCACTATGAGATGAAGTTGTCCAAGTATGGTGGGTGTAGGGCCAATAGTATTCCCCATATAGAAGGTTGACTAAAAACCTTAACCAAAAGGAATTAAGTAAGTAATTGAAGAGGAAATGTAGGTCAAGGTCAAATATAGATCAGGGGTTATTGATGTACATACCTATGAGAAAGGTTGTCGAAGTATGGTGTCTGATGCACAATAGTATTCAATGTACAAGCTTGAAAAAAAACCTTAACCAAGGTTGACTAAAATACCTTAAACCAAGGGAATTAAGTAAGTAATTCAAGAGGAAATGTAGCTCAAGGTCAAATATAAATGAGGGGTTGGGGTTATGATGTGCATCACTAGGAGATGAAGTTGTCCAAGTATGGTGGGTGTAGGGCCAGTAGTATTGCATATACAAGCTTGACTAAAAACCGTAACCAAGGTTGACTAAAAACCTTAACCAAAGGGAATTAACCAAGTAATTCAAGAGGGAAATGTAGGTCAAGGTCAAATATAGATCAGGGGTTATTGATGTACATCACTAGAGATGAAGTTGTCCAGTATGGTGGGTGTAGGGCCAGTAGTATTCCATATACAAACTTGACTAAAAACCTTAACCAAGGCGTGACGGTGACGCCGACGCCGACGCCGACGCCGGGGTGACAACATAAGCTCTACTTATTCTTCGAATAGTCGAGCTAATAACGAAAGTCCTGTCTGAATGACGCACAAAATAGGGCAGATTTGAAAAACAATCAGTCACTGTCAAAAGTGGTCACAAATACGAATGGCATGTATGTCTGATGTGCTTGTACTATACGTGATTCAATGATTAATGTATACCCCTTTTCATGTATAGTAGCCGTGGGATAACATAATCTCAATCTGATTTCAATTTGATTGGAGATTTATGAAACTTTTATGCAGTTTATCAGAGCTCCTGATAAGCTGCGTATTTGCTTAAATACCCAATTAAAATTGCCAAAAAAAGAAATTGAAATCAGTAGTGAGCATGAAAAAACAATAACAATTTTGTGGTACCTGTATCATGCTGCAGAAAACAATAAACAGACCATAATTATAGCATATTTTTCTTATTTTCCATGAAAACACATCTTGGCATTTAATTTTCCAAGGAGACAATTCTAATGAAATACCAAGACACGTTTTCATTTTGAAGCAAACTACTGAATAATTGCTGTCTCTTGATGTGTAAACGGGAGTGTGATTTTATTTTACCCAATTAAAATTTTGAAATACCCAATTGCTTCTAGAGCCCTGGTTTATACAATAGTATGTAGTTGTGGACACATAACCCTGCTAAAACTCATGTATCATTAGTAGCACGATACACAAGATCTTGCAGAGTTACCTGCCTGTAACTACAGTGGAACCTCTCTAAACCGGACACCAAGAAAACACATGTGATCTTATTGTTGACGAGTTTCTTGGTCATTTATCTCAGGTGATAATACCTGTTCGTGATCGCATAGCTCAGGCACTAAGGCTCAGAATGATTAAATGCCTGATTTACTATCAAATCTCTCTAAGTCCGGTTTAGTGAGGTTTCACTGTATATTTCATTCATCTCACAAAACCAAGTGCATAAATTGTGCTCCACTCAAACTTCACATCAAATAGAAATTAACTTGAGCTCCCTAAGCCATAAATGTGGCTGTGACTGGAGAAATGGGGCTTTATGGCAGATGTGACCAGTGTAGATCCAGATAAGTCTGCGCATTCACGCAGTCTGCTCAGCATCTGCTCTGATTGCCATTCAGTCGGTTAAACACATGTCCTGTTTCTAACAAACAGCAAACAGTAGATGCTTATCCTGCTGCAGGAACACACCTATACACTATCAGGAGCTACATTGTTAACCCTTTGAACCCGAAAGCCCGCTATAGCGGTTTATGTAAACAGTGAAAGTAATTTTCATATTTTTGATAACAAAAAATATAATCTTTTCATAAATGGACTAATCTGAAAATCATTTTGTGACGATTGGATCGGTCCGGAAATTAACATATAAAAATTCATTCCAGTTACTTAGGGGTGAAAGGGTTAAAAAAACCCAGCCATAAGCCGCATTTTACCAGCACACAAATGTGCCTTTGTACCTTTGAGACAGGTTCTGTACCAGACGAGGCTGTTGACTTCAGGCTGTGTTTTGAGTGTCCGTCCGCCCAGATATAAGGCACAGAACAATCCACTCGGCAGGCGCAGTAGAGACGCGCCCTCACAGAGTGGGTCAGACCAGCAGATATAAGGGCAACCATCCTCGGTCTCCACAGGAAAGTGGCGGTAATACGAAAGTCCAAGTTTCACGCCGTGAATGGGTTTCTCGAATATACACTCACCATCTGGCCTTGACACTGCAAATGGAAAAAAAGTCACATAAATACCGGGTAAAGGGCATTTCATTTCCTAAGTAAACTTAAAAGAAGTAAGGGACTGAAGGGGTCAGTGGAAGAAGGGGGCAAAATCCATTCGGGACTGAAGGGGTCAGTGGGAAGAAGGGGGCTAATTCCATTCGGGATTGAAAGGGGTCAATGGAGAAGGGGGGCTAATTTCCATTCGGGATTGAAGGGGTCAATGAAAGAAGGGGGGGGGGTAAGTCATTTGTTGGGACTGAATGGGTCAGTGGTCAGAAGGGGCTAAGTCAATAAGGGATGACAGGGTTAGTGGAAGAAGCTAATTCCATTCGGGATTGAAGGGGTCAATGGAAGAAGGGGGGGGGGGGTGGGGGGGGGGTAAGTCAATAAAAGACTGAATGGATCAGTGAAAGAAGGGGGCTAAGTCAATAAGGGACCGAACATGGGTCAGTGGAAGAAGGGGGCTAAGTCAATAAGGGACTGACGGGGGACAGTGGAAGAAGGGGCCCATTTTTGACCCCGGGGTCACCATTTTAACAACTTTGAAAGAGCATTGTACATTGATCATTCCTACAATGTTTTGTAGGGGGACAGTGGAAGAAGCAGTGGAAGAAGGAGGCTAAGTCAATAAGGGACTGACGGGGGTCAGTGGAAGAAGGGGGCAAAGTCAAGGGACTGATGGGGGTCAGTGGAAGAAGGGGCTATGTCCATAATATTTTTGAGAGCAAAAGCACCCCCTTATTATAAATGGATTAGTGTGAAAATCATTTTGTGACGGTTGGATTGATTGCAAAAATTAACATATCAAAATCCATTCCAGTTACTTAGGAAAATACCGTCATAAAGTTGAAAATTCACTTAGTTGAGCTGCAAAAAGCAAACAGTGTTTGCTTTTTGCAGCTCAATTAAGTAAATGTTTAAATTTGTCATATTTTTGTTATCATCAATAAATAATCAATAATCCATTTGTAAAAGTAAAATATGCAATGATTTTTAAATCAGGGGGTATATTACACTTTAGACACAAAGCTTATCTGGAGATTAATATTTAATGTCACAAAAATGACACCAACCGATATGGGCAAGGTAACGTTTTCAAAAGAGAATTCAAATGATAGCGGCCAAATTGTGATAAGAAAACTTGCGGTTGTGGTGCTATTTTTTGCCAACAAAAACATGACACGGCCGCTGTTCACATACAAAAATGCTACGTGGGAATGAAAATTGCTGGCCGTTGGTCATAGTTCGGGGGTGGCCGTTTGAACAAAATGGGATGGGGGGATTTTTAACTGGCCGTTGTGGACAGGTGGCCGCTATTCCCAGGTGGCCGTTAGCACAGATTCGACTGTACCCCTACTGTCTGTTTCACAATACCTGCCCAAATTGCACGGCCATATAAACAATGCAAAAACAATATTTTTTTGATAATATTAAAATACAGCAAAATTTAAGAATGAGCCATCTTTTATTTCATAAACTTTGGTCAAATATTGATTTTATTGCGAAAGATTGATTTAACATGGGAGGGGGGGGGCCAAAAAAATTAGTAATGTGGAAATAATTGACTCTCAAACCTGGCAAGATAGCTTGGAAATGATCTAACTAACAAAACAAGTTACATTTCTGACATTTCCCCATGTTAAATCCCCATAGACAGCTTCACCAAACATGGGGAAATTGTTTTTTCGAAATAAAATCAATATTGGACCAAATTTCATGAAATAAAAAGAAGGCTAATTCTTAAATTTTTCTAAAACAAAACAAAATGTTTTTGCATTGTTTATATAGTTGTAAAATTTGGGCAGCTTTCCTGAAACAGACTGTAAATATTCGGACACAATTTGTTTTCACATGTGAAACAAATTGCATCCAAATACATTATTATGACAAACAAGTACAGTGGAACTTCGATAGGTCGAACAGTGTGCGATATTTATTATTTGTTTGAGGCATCCATTGTTCGACCTATCGGAATTTCCACCTGTGACAGTTTCAGATCTAGGTTTGTAATCGAGGTGGTCAGTGCACTAAGTGAAACAATTACGGTACCTTGCTTCCTTTATGCGCTTACCCCTTCAGTTATGGTTGATCTAACCGATCATATGAGACGCGCTATTTAATTTTCTGCTCGTCTCATTCCATGTGCGTAATTTCAAGAAAAATATTTGAAAAATTTGGTTTGTTTGTTGTTTGTTTATTGGTGTTTAACGGCCTATCAACAGCTACGGTCATGTAAGGCCGGGCAAACGGGTTCAATCCCGTCTTAACCTGCTGCATTGGGGGGAAAATCCTAAAATCAGAATGGAATATTTACATCGAGAAACATATATTCAGCCCTTAAATTAGAATAACCTGACCTGGTGCCAGGTCCATATCACACCAAGTCACTTGGCCCCTTCCCCTAGAATAATCGAATACTCGCATAAGGGGTATAACCAGATTCAACTGTCACATACAAAATGCCAAAGACGTATGTGAGAGCCAAACCAAGTATCCAGTCGGAATTCCAGTAAGGATGAACCCCGATCATTAAATTACCCATCGCATGCTCCCACCGACCACCCACAAAATTTGGTATATTTTCCTTGAATGACATCGAAAGTTGACAAAATTTACAGAGCAAATACGGCTCTGAGAATTTCATCAACTTTCGACATCATATCAGGAAAATATTGTAGACATTACGCAAACACACCTTATTTGAAATTAATAAATCGGTGAACTACTTACGGCAAGTTCGGCAAAGGAGATAATCAATATACATCACTAACACGGGAACTATTTTCAAGCAAGCCAAGTGCTAATTATAGCCACTGGTCATGAATTGTTTTGTTTATTATAGGAATGAATGGCCTTTTTGTGGAATTTATCGGGGTATAAACTTGGAAAAGTCGCGGGAATACTGGACGAAGGCCGGAAGGCCTCGTCCAGTATTCCTGCGACTTTTCCAAGTTTATATCCCCGATAAATTCAACAAAAAGGCCATTCATTCCTTATAATTCCAGCATTTGAAATAAATTCATCAAGAAAATGTGTTTATTTTCCGTTTTCTTAAGAACTATTTTAACTGCGCCTGACGGTTACGGAAAGTAGTTTGTCATGGAGTTTACTGGGAAATAAATTCTGGACAGAGACTTGCTACGGGCCAATCAAATGTTAGGGAATTGTGTAAATATTTTTGTGCTGCAATTATTATTGCATATACTTAATCTATTTCCTGCGATATATAATTATTACATTACTAGTTTATGTTAATACATGTAACAGCATCATTGAAGGGAGAGTTAATTTACTATAATTATTATATTCAAATGTTTGAGTGAACTTGAAGACTTCTATATAAATATTATTGTCATAAATGGCCCAGTAGTTGTGAGGTTAACCCTTAGACCGCTATCTTATTATTTTTGTCGTCTGCTGTTTATTTTCTAAAAAAGAATTATCATCAAAAACATGCTTTGACAGCACTTTAGAATAATTTACAACATGCTTTGACAGCACTTCAGAATCATTTCCATTGGAAATGATTCTGAAGTGCTGTCAAACCATGTTTTTATTCAGAAATAAGGCAAGATATAAAAGCAACAGCAGACGACAATTTTTGTGTGTAGCGGTCTAAGGGTTAAGGTCGCCAACTTGTATCATTAACTACCAATTCCTGAAAGGGTCGGAGGTTCGAAACTGACTTGGTATCTATTTTTTTTTCTCAATTATTTTTGTGATTTTAATATTTTCACGAGTTTATGATTTTAATCATAATAGTTTTAAACTGAGAGAAACTTACCAACAATGAAAGTGTCAGTCTTTTTATAATATAATTATGTTACTGTATTTCTTTTAAGCTTGAGGTACTGTGTATACCGTATAATTATTATTTTCCTACTGTCCCAAGATATCAAAATTTAATACTCCAAAAAAATGTTTGTTTGCTTTCCCAAATATTGCATTTAATTTTGGCTATGTTAGAGAAAACTAAATTTTCGGACAGCGAACAATTTTTTTTTTATGAATTTGAAATAATTAATGTCCTCCATACAACCTCCATATGTTCGAACTGCGCCTGTGGTTCAGTACACTAACCAGAATTTGCGGACCAGCTTGCTTGTCTGGATCTTCACAAGCCGCAAACACAATTTAGCTTTCGGCGTCCATTTATTAAATTACTATTTTTTTTATTTGATTTGAATTTCGCGTTAGCTCTGAATTTTGTGTCAACTTTCAACACCATTTACGGAAAATATTGGTGATTTCTAAATGAATATCGATGAAATCCGGCGATATATTTTGTGTCAACTTTCCACCATTTACGGAAAATATTACTGATTTTCTAAAACAATATCTGTGAAGTACGGTGATAAAAGTTTGTCAACTTTTCTAAAACAATATCGCGATACATCTGCGTACAATCGAGAGTGTGTCTTTAATTGTTACATTGTCTCCGACAGTGAGGTGTTCAGCATGCATAGATCAAATGACGCGTCAATTTCAAAACATTGCCTCAGGTCAAATTTTACAACTGTGCGCTGAATGATGTCATGCATCAGATCAACAACCTGTGACGTGTCAACACGGCGTTATCTATTTTTTTCACACAAAGCGACACATGTATTTATAATTAGGTTTGACTAAGTGTGTCGAGTGTAGCCGAGAATCGGAATTCACATCTTGTGGCCGATATTAAAATATAAACAAATTCGTTAAATTACGTCCGCAAGTTTACAGATATTTCAGAGCAGATGTCGTCGTATTATGCCGTTATTGATTTCCAAAATCGGTCATATATTCTGTAATTCTAATGCACCGAAACTAGAAAGCACGCATCTGATTGGTCAATTGAAATCAGAGCCTATAAAATATGAAAAATCACAGCATATAAAATCTCCGTTTTACCAGCCTGTGTTTTACAACTCGACATATTTATGTAACCCTACGCGCTTTTGTAAACAATGGCCAGTGCGGCGGGGAATGCAAATATTTCCAAATTAATTTCAGTACACGTTCGGTTATATTGACATGTACAACCCAAAGCGGAAAATAGAATCTACCAACGGCTGACAAACGTGGCTTCAGTGTGGTGGCCCTTCAACAAATTCCTAAAAATATTACCCCACCCGCCCAAAATGCAGAAGAATTTAATAAAGTGCTCAAATGCAAACTCAATATGCCAGTACCAGCCTATAACTTTACGAATTCCAATGTGCACATACATGAGTGTTTGTTTATTGGTGTTTAACGGCCTATCAACAGCTAAGGTCATGTAAGGCCGGGCAAACAGGTTCGATCCCGTTTTAACCTGCTGCATTGGGGGGAAAATCCCAAAATCAGAACGGAATATTTACATCGAGACATACATGAGTGACTATACATAATAAACTGTATTGCAGATGGGTATTCACCTGAATTAGGCGTAAATCCAGGGAAATCCTAGGCATGTTGACACAACAAGTTGTTGCTGACATTTCCTTTGTAAAATCACACGAACCCAATGCAGAATTGTTGGTATTTCTTTAAATGAATAAAAGTAAATAACTGTTGCAACTACACATACAAAAGCAATACAATAGTTAATATAAACATTACAGTTGAATAAATGTATAGATGTCTTAGAAAAAGTCCCGTTAATCTCTATTTGAAATGGGAATATTCTTCGGCGGAGTTACATTTCTTCAAATTGTTTGGTGTGAGGCGGTTATCGATATGACGACAACAACCTGCTGACGTAATGAAAAAGATCACTGTTCGTGATATGCTATGACGTTTATAGAAAGCGGGGAGCACACTAGGTGCATTGGAATGGGGATAACCATGCTTTGTTTTTCGATTTGGAGCGGTATGTGTGAGGTTTTATGGTCTGTGAATCAGTTTTACGGCTCTGCTGACGCGTCGCCGTAAAACTGATTCACAGACCATAAAACCTCCCACATACCGCTCCAAATCGAAAAACAAAGCATGGTTATCCCCTAAATGACGTTGAAAGTTGACAAAAAAATCAGAGCAGATCAGTACGTTAAATCGCTATCGACGACAAATGACGATCCGATAAGGAATTTACGTGTATCCAATAATATAAATCATTATTTTTTATGATTTTCGTCGTAGTTTTTACAGAGAAATTTAAACCGTTTCCCATTATTGTTGGGGTATATTATCATGACCATTAGTACACCATCTCACTAAGTGGACACGGCTACTCAGGGTATGGGATCACGTGGTCTGTTGTTTACACTGGATTAATGTCGGACATGAGGTCTCGAGTAAATCTTATTTTTCACCAGCACGATTGTGGTTTCTTCATTTTAATGATGACCATGTTCCAGCTGTTAAAACTACTTTAGCAGCATTACTTATGTAGTTAACTGAACAGTCTGCAGACTTGATCCGATTCATAAGCACTGGTCAAAATATGCACTGAAAATGCAAAATAACAATAATTTATTATAAATATCAAATATCATATATAGCGATATATTGTTTTAATAATATGCATACATATTGTAATTAATGTTTAATAGTGAAAATTTTGATTCATATACTATAATATGGTTTATACTTCAGCACTATTTTTTAGGGCTGTGTGATTTGCCTAAAAATAAGCTGGATTAGTTTTTACTTGTATTCATGTGCAATCGAGAGAAAATCAAAACATTTAAAATATACAAATATTATTTAAAGGACTACCAATATTGAAAATATATACTACAATTGCTTACAACATAATTTACAGATCGATAATAGTCACTGAATCGTGGCCTATTTTACCGCATTACCTATTGCACGGGCACCCCAGCAAACCCTCTATTTACGTAGGTCACTGGGGGTAGTTTTAATGTAATTATATAGGAATTCTGCCGGGACTGTCAGGCTAATTAGGTTCGAGGTAAACATGGGTGACGAGTTTTCCCGGGTTCTATAGCTATCGAAGTTCAACTGTACAACAATACTAACAGTAAATATTTGGACTTTCTTTACCAGGGTTCGTACAGACATGACATAACATTCAAGCACTTTTCAAGCACTTTTCAAGTACAATTATTATTTTTTCAAGCACAATATCAATTTCTTTCCGACATACAGTACAATAGGCTTTGTGCCTATTGGGCGCTTCTTTAACCCACTTAAAGCGGCTTATCCAGATACGGTTGAATACATTTTTCCCCATTGTGAAAACGCAGTGTAGCGTTCACGCACGTCGCCATTGACCATTCAGAACGAGGCTCATATTGGACTAGTTTAAAACCAGAACCACCCACGGTTTTGCCGATACGCAGCGGGTTTGCCGATACCACGCATAGTTTAACATGCAGTTTCCCATACCGATCAGCGCTCCACAATTTACACTCGACCCATCGAACATCGAATTTTAGCGATTAACTTTTTTATTTTTTCTATTAAAATTCAAGTACTTTTTAAGCACCATTACGCAAACACGTCTTATTTGGAATTAATAAATCAGTGAACTACTTTCGGCAAGGGAGATAATCAATATCACGCGAACTATTTTCATACGAGCCAAGCGGATTGTTCTGTTTATTAGTACATTATAGTTTTAATCTATCTCCTGTCCTATATAATGATTGATACATTACTTCGTTATGTTATGGGTACTAATACATGTTGTTTCAATAGCATATCTCTGTAACGGTATCGTTGTAGATGGAGTTGCAAATAATTTAATAATTATTACGTTCAAATGGTTGCGTAATACTGATGGCACTTCTGTATAAATGTAATCATCGTAAATGGCGCAATAGTCATGAGGTTAAGGTCGCCGACTTCAATGATTTAATTACCGATTCCCGAAAGGGTCGGAGGTTCAAACCTCGACTTGGTATATTTTTTTTTTCTCCATATATATTATTTTTGTGGTTTTAACATTTTCATAATTTTATGATTTTAATAAAAATAGCTATAAATTGATAGAAACTTACCAACGATGAAAGTGTCTGTCTTTAAGTAATATATACACAGACAGTTTGTTACTGTTTTTTGAGGTACTGTCTGTATACCATATACTTTTTTACTGTCACAAAATCTTTTTTTTTTGGCTGTCACAATTAATTAATTTTCGGACAGCAAACATTTTTTTATGAATTTGAAATAATAATTATCCTCCATCTGATCACACCGTTCGAACTGCGTATGTGGCTACCACGACCAGAATTCACTGGCCGCAAACACAGTAGCCTTCGGCGTCTATTTATTAAATTATTTTTTTTTTATTTTATTTGAATTCCGCGTGAGCGCTGAATTTTGTGTCAACACCATTTACAGAAAATATTGATGATTTTCTAAACATAAATGCGGCTATATATTTTGTGTCAATTTTCAACACCATTTACGGAAAAAAAATTACTGATTTTTTAAAACAATATCGGCACAACTAAATACGGTGATATAATTTTTGTCAACTTTTCAACACCATTTACGGAAAATATTACTGATTTTCTAAAAACAATATCGGCGAAGGTGTACTGAACTACTTTTTTTCCAAATAATTATGAAAAAATTAACCAATAACTGACTGGATCCATTAAACAACTGTGATATTGGATTTCCAATATTGAAGTTAATACATGTTAGTTATGCATATGAGCTTGATGAGTACATAACTCTTTTAATTACATTTCATTACACTGCATTGCATACGAGTTATGACTGAGTGGTCTTTCCACCAAATGTGCGTTCGAAGCATGTTCTTTGTTTACTTTCTACTTTGTGGGGAGTGTCCGAAGAATTTTGATAATACACACTTTATAAGGTAAGTTTATTGTAATATTTTTGTGTCATACTGTAGAACTGTCTCTCAATAACAATATAGCAAAGTATGAATGTCAACACCCTGCATGTTTTAAATTTATCACGGCTTAATTGCTTTTGACGTGCGTCCAGCATTTGTGTAAGTATTTCATGTACCAAATATCTCCACAACCCTAAGTCTGACAAACTTGAAACTTCACATACCTTATTATCATCATCCTTATTTTAATTCTATAGCCCACCAATGCAGATCCCATGCCCAAGTTCAATGTCAAATTGGTTAGAAATGTGCGTTATGAGTTTTTTTGTAAAATCTGGATGAATATCTCCACAACCCGAAGTCTTGATCGACTTGAAACTTCACATACCTCGTCATCATCCATATTTTCATCCAATAGCCCAGCCATGTGGCTACCATGCCCAAGGTCAATGTCAAATTAATTCGATACAAGTTTTTAACTACCCAATATCAATACTTCTTTATCACCATCCATATTTTCATCCTATAGCCCACTCATGCAGACCCCATGCCCAAGGTCAAATTACTCTGAAATTTGTGTTAAAGTCTGCTTTTTAATTGCGTACCCAATACATGCGTTTCTCCCCAATCCGATTGCTCTAACATATTCATATGTACTGGACCATCAAATACCTAGAAAAGAGGTATTATACAAGCATATTAAATTTTGTTTTCTCCTCAATCCTGCAATACTATGTGTATATATGACATGTGTTTATCCAAATGAAATAAACTACATGTATATACTGTTTAAACTAATGTATAAATACCTCGGCGGGCGTGATATGCTGGCTGTTGCCATCTAGTTTCTATATTTTATTGTGCGAAGTGTAAATGCTATTACGCACATCTTTACTGTGTAATGTGGTGTTGCGATATAGTGCAACCTGTTGCCAATAAAGCGGAAAACGTGCAGCTAAATATATGTTGTCAAATTCAATGATTTCTTGATCTCACTGAAATGACCATTGAGCTAATAATGTTAATAATTGATAGAAATATGTGCTTACTGGTGAATGTATGCAAAAACGACGCTTGCACCAACATTGAAATTCCCAACTTTTATTAAATTGATTAATTGGCATTTGTAAATAATTGATAACTCACCTGTACCAAATTATAATTAAATGTTTGTTTCAACATGCTCAGGAGTCCTCACAATATGTACCGGCTGGCCAGGCGCAAGAATGTTGGAGTCATGAGATGGAAGATTCAGTGATCGTGAGTTTCAACATTATATAATTTTATGTAATGACCAATCAAATAAAGAAAAACATTACCCTTGAACATGTTCAACATACTACATAATTATGCCCATGGTATAATAACGGAGTATGTCTGTAGAACTATTTACAGGTTTAAGAATGTTTGCACGCATTCCAGAATTGCAATATTACATATAAATAGGCGTAACATTACTAGACATACTGTAGTCAAAAGAACCTTTTGTACATTATTGACTAGAAACAGCTGCATACCGTATTCATTCTAATAAACGCCCATACTCTAATAAACGCCCACCCCCCATTTTTGGGCAAAAAAATGAAAATTTTCTGCCCGATTTTACAAAAATTGGGACCTCTAATAAACGCCCATGGCTTCCTCTGGAAAGAAAAATTGACATACCTGTCAAACTGTAATTTTCCGTATTTCCCTTTTTAGTAACGCGCGGACATGTGCCTTTCGTTCTTTGCGTCCAAATATTCTGTAGGAACATGGAATTTCAAGGCCACCTCCCCTTGCAAATGTCCCGATAGAGGAGGGTCGCGGTTCCCCAGAAGTAACTGAGATCACCTGGGTGATATCTCCCCACAACAGTTTCGCCTTGTTTAACAATTATTGCAGAGTCACTATAGTCGTTATCTGGTTCTAATATACAATCAAGTTCCGCACCTTAACTGGAGCGCTGCCTAGCATTTTCCTTATTCGTCGTTGACAGCCATCGGTACCCGGTCACGGTTTAACGCACAATATTGTACAGAAAAACCGGGAACCAGATGTGATGATGGGCTTGCTTGATTATCAAAAAAGATATAAAAAAGTACGATTTGGTATGGGGACGATTTTGGTCTGGGGACGATTTGACCAGATAGTATATGTTACACGAAGAGTGATGTCCCTTTGTTATTGTTGAGATATTTTGAGAAATTTACGGATTTGGGGTATGTCCGAATACTTACTGATCCTAAAGTAATTATTCTAATGAGAAATGGACCAGTCCAAACATACAGATTATCCGAATACAAACGTCCGATACGGTAGTAATTGCTAAGACTACACCGTGAGTACATAGAACGTCTGTAAGGTTTACAAATCCAATCGTTTTCTTCACTTTTTGACATTTTTTACTCGGACCAAAAACCATTGCCTCTATTAATCGCCCAGCCCCGACCTGTGACTTACCGATTATTCTAATAAGCGCCCGGGCGTTTTTTAGAATGAATACGGTATTTTATATAAAACAGTCTTCCACAAAGTAGCGTCAAAACAGAATAATGACATTATCATATATAAATAGACAAGTGGACTATCCTTTATTTATTAGCCATTTTGTTGCGTCAAAAAGTTTGTAAGAGTTTCTCCAGTTTACAGTCCAGTATGCCACGGGGGGATATCTATGCTTTACAAACTAATGTCTAGCTTTTGCTTAAATTTGGGTAAAACATTAACACTTAAGTACTATAATATATTTCAGGAACGTGAACATTTTGCTGACAGTGCCAGTGGGTCACAAGAATGGGAGAAGCGGGAGACCGTGAGTACTTCTATTACAAAATCCACAATGATTCGGTGCATTCAGAGGGATGGGTTGTGGCCTAGGGGTTAGAACGCCTTAACTTCCAATCCGGAGGTTGTGCGTTCAAAACCTCGCCTAGGGCATAAAAAAATATTCTACCATAGTTTTTCCATCCCACTGGTATGTCGGACTGTGATCCCATTTCTATATGACTTAGCTGTTGCTGGTACGTCACTTTCATTGTAATACCGCTATTAAAGATAAAATGTATTGCAAAATCCCTGATACAATATATCATATTGTCTGGTGCGTAATGTGACCTTGCTGTTGAACGGATGTGAAAACTAATAAACAAATGTACAACACAGTAAATCCGAGTTATAGCCACGCTTTTGTTTTCGAAATTATTCAATTACTACTTAAATGAACCTACATGTACGAACAAATACGACATGTGAACAAAGGCCAGATTTTTCTCTTCCCATGGCTGGTCTTTGTTCACAGGTGTGATTGTATATATTTGTATGACCTGTATGTGTATGTCAATATTTCAGAGCGGTGGAGTGAAGAATGTTCAGCTATTGACAGAATTTCAAGTGTACTTGACACCAACGCAACTGTCTGTAGCTAACCACAAGGCAGGAGGAAATCCAAGAATCCAGTATTAGCAGAGTTATGGTCCTTGACTTAGAGAAACGTGACGATTTTCAACTTGTGTCGCAGAGTTATGGTCCTTGACTTATTGAAAAGTGGCGATTTTCAACTCGTGTCCCACATAACTGAAAAACTATTTGAGCTACAGTCATGAAACCTTTTTAGGAATACATGTATTTGTTATCATTTCAAGCTGCGCACCTGGGGTTTTATTTTAGCTGCGGTTTTCATCCAGAATTCAGAGTTATGGCTCTTGACTCAGTGAAAAGTGGCGATTTTCAACTTGTGCCGCACATAACTGAAAAACTATTTGAGCTACAGTCATGAAACATTATAGGAATGTTTATCAACATGTGGAGTTCTGCATCATGCGAGTTTGATGTGGATTCATATGGTATGGGTGGAGTTATGGCCCTTGACTTAGTGAAAATTGATGATTTTTTTAAACTTGTGTTGCCGGTAACTGAAGCATGAAACTATATAGGAATGTTAATCAGCATGTATAGTTGTGCACGTGTAATTTTGTTTGTGGAATCATGCAGTAAGGATGGAGTTATGACCCTTGACTTAGAGAAAATTGGCTATTTTGTCCACCACAAATTTGTGTCGCGCATGTTAGTTAAGAGTTGCGAAATTTTACAGGAATGTTTGTCACTATGTGCAGTTGTGCACCTGGGTTTTTTATGCGGATTCGTGTAGTATTGGCCGAGTTATTGCCATTGGTCACTTTGTGTCAAGCCCGCTTGCGGAAAGTGAGACATAGTGATCACAATGACGTCCGGGCGTCCGTCCGTCCGAAATCTGTGTTAAAGTTTTTAAATAACTTATATCTCTGCAGTCCTATGTCAAGGTCAAATGACTTGAAGTTTGCGTTAAAGTTTCTGTCAAAATTTGCGTTAAAGTTTTCACATACCTACTATCTCTGTAACCGTAAGTCAGATTTGCTTGAAACTTTGTATGCTTATTGGGCATCAAACTTCAAATAAATACACTCTGAGACCATCAAATGCCTCGGCGGGCTCGACATGCGGGCCGCGGCCATCTGGTTTATTTTGCTACCTCCCAATGTACAGCTAACTTGCGCAGAAAAACAAGGTACAATGTAGCTACATATATGCTGTTCTTGCCTTAAATTCTAATTTTACAAGGCCCGATAACATGCAGTGTTTGTGTGGGCATATGTTTTTCTCTGAAAAACAACCATCTAGCTCTCCATTTGTTAAGTATACACCGATGACTTAAATATATTACATCTGAAGACATTAATACATCACATACAATATTGTATTGTTTTAGTTATTAATTATTCCATCTTCCCAGTAACAGCTTTGTACATTACCTCATTATATAATGGATGTTCTACCCCTATTCTTAAATGACTCTGATGTGGAATGGACCTGGCACCAGGTCGGGATATTCCAATTTCAGGGCTGAATATATATTTTTGTGTAAATATTCAGTTCTGATTTTGGGAATTTCCCTCATTATGAACAGGTTAAATACGGAATAGTCTAACCCGTCCAATAAAATCAAGCAATCCCTATTCATTCCATATAACCCCGATTCATGCCATATAAGGCAAGCTTGCGACTAGCTTGCGGCAAGCTTGCGGCACGCTTGCGGCAAGCTTGCGGCAAGCTTGCGGCAAGCTTGCGGCTAGCTTGCGGCTAGCTTGCGGCTAGCTTGCGGCTAGCTTGCGGCAAGCTTGCGGCAAGCTTGCGACTAGCTTGCCGCAAGCTTGCGACTAGCTTGCCGCGCGTTTCAACTGCGTGCTTGCAGCAAGCTTGCGGTAACCTAACCGCAAGCTTGCATTCTTAGCTTGCCGCAAGCTAGTCGCAAGCTTGCAGAATAAGATTGCGATTTTTGTTTGGGTACCATATAATTTTTTACTATCACAAAATCTATTTTTTTGGCTGTCACAATTAATTAATTTTCGGACAGCAAACATTTTTTTATGAATTTGAAATAATAATTATCCTCCATCTGATCACAACACCGTTCGAACTGCGTATGTGGCTACCACGACCAGAATTTACTGGCCGCACACAAGTAGCCTTCTGTGTCTATTTATTAAATTTTTTTTTTTTTATTTTATTTGAATTCCGCGTGAGCGCTGAATTTTGTGTCAACACCATTTACAGAAAATATTGATGATTTTCTAAACATAAATGCGGCTATATATTTTGTGTCAATTTTCAACACCATTTACGGAAAAAAATTACTGATTTTTTAAAACAATATCGGCACAACTAAATACGGTGATATAATTTTTGTCAACTTTTCAACACCATTTACGGAAAATATTACTGATTTTCTAAAAACAATATCGGCGAAGGTGTACCGAACTACTTTTTTTTTAAATAACCAGCCGTCTAATAGATCTGTGTATAATCGAGAGTATATCGTTAACTGTCATGTTGTCTCCGACAGTGAGGTGTTGCGGCACACATCAAAACGACACGTCAATTTCAAAACAGATGAAGCCTTAAAATATAATCGATTTCCTTAAATTACGTCCGCAAGTTGACAGATATTTCAGAGCAGACGTCATCGTAATTAACCGTTATTTATATCCAAAATTAGCCACATATTCTGTAAATGGCCTTGAAAGTTGACAATAAATTAAGACCAGATCAGTACGTTAAATCGCTATCGACGACAACTGACGATCCGATGAGAGAGTAATACCGTTTACGCGTATCCAATGTTAAATATACATAGTTATTTTTGTATGACTTTCGTAGTTTCTACCGAGAAATTCAAACCGTTTCCAATTATTGGGGAACATATCATGATTAGCACACCGTTTCACTAAGCGGGGGCTACTCAGGGAATGGGATCACACGGTCTATTGTTTACACTGGATTAATGGCGGCCCCCATGAGGTCTCAGGTAAATCTTATTTTTCAATAATACGATTGTGGTTTCGTCCTTTTTAGTGATGACTATGTTCCAGCCGTTAACACTTATTTAGCAGCATTACTTATGTAGTTAGTCTGAAAATTCTACAGAGAAATTTGAATTGGACGGAATCGAGCGTTGTTGAAACTTAGTCCGGTTCATATATGCACAGGTCAAAATATGAACTGAAAATGGCGCGGACGAATAAAAAAAATATTTTGTTATAAATATCACATATAGCGAAACAGCGGTAGCATCTACTGTTTCAATAATATGCATACATATTGTAATTAATGTTTAATAGTGATATACTTATGAATAATATACGATACTATGGTTTATACTCCAGCACTATGTTTTAAGGCTGTGTGATTTGCCTCAATATAAGCTGGATTAATTAATACTTATATTCATGTGCTTCATGAGAACATCAATACATTTAAAATATACAAATATTACTTAAAGGGTACCGATATGATACATTTTAATAATATAAATATTGAAAATACACATTACAATCGCTTACAAAATAAGTTATTGATCGAAAATAGTCACTGCATCGTGACCTATTTGACCGCATTACCTATTGTGCGGGTACCTCATCATACCCCTGTTTACATAGGTTACTGGGGGTATAGTGAGGTACGCTCGCTAATACAATGTTTGCGTAATGGAAGGCATTTTTTTATGCACTTTTCAAGTACTAAAATTCAATTCAAGCACTTTTCAAGCTGATTTTCAGAAAATAAGTACTTTTCATTTATCACTCGAGAATTCAAGTACTTTTCAAATCTGTACAAACCCTGTTTACTGTGTGAAACCATACATTAATGTACATTTCCCAGAATAAATTGTGTTTGAATATTTAGGGTTACAGAGCTCCAGATAAGTTTTGTATCTAAAGAGTATTATAACCCCAGATTTCAAATTCAATGTGTATTTTACTTTTACAAATGTATTCTTTATTAAATAGGGAACAACTGATAAAAAAATAAAACAAATTTAAAAATTCATTTATTTGAGCTGCAAAAAGCAAACACTTTGCAGCTCAAGAAAGTAAATTTTTAACTTTATTACAGTATTTTCACAACTCAATTTGAAAATCAATGCGCATTTTCAAATTGCTGTGAGTATTTTGTACTCCCACTTTGATAATCAATGCATATTCTGCAAAAATAAGTGTGTAAACTACGCCAATACGCACCTTATATGGAGCTGCGGGGTTATAGTGGTACTCACCAAATGGGCAGAGCTTTCCGAAGATGGTGCTTCCTTCGCTGTCTTGGAGTTCGAATTTGTACTCGTTATGCCAGGAGCAGGTCATGCCCCCAGAAACGATGTCCACCGAAGCGTACATGCACCACAGATCTCGCTTACAGTCCTCGAAACACTTATCAACCGTGCTTACGTCATAGGTGTGGCTAGCATTATTGCCGGTGTACCCTTCTCTGGTGCAGGCATCTATACAGATATATAAACTGGAAATTTAAGTTTGTCCATAAGCACATGTGAACCCCCCTCCCCATCATGCAGTCAACAACAAAATAAAGGGAGAAAACTAATATGTTAGTAAGGTGAGATGGAGTTATCATTATTGCATGCGACACACCTTTTCATGCTCCGGACGCAAAAAGATTGCGCTAAATAACAAAGGGAGTCAACTTGGAAACTAGTGAAGCAAGAGTTGTCATACTTGCACGTTACACACTGTTGGGTCATGGTGTATGCAGGTGTGAAGTTTCATGAAAATACTCTAAAAGGGTATTCGAGTTGTGCTCCAGGCAAGAAGTGTCTGAGGCAGACGCGCACGATATGTTCTGTGCCAAATCCATATATATAGTATCCCCCGACTTCGAAATGGGGTTTATGAGTTTTGCGATCAAGCATTGACCTGATAGGAATATCTGAGTTACAACAAATTGAAAGCTGCCGTTTCACTGGTCGAACGGCGTCACATGACGTCAGTGGAGTGATGCATGGAAACAAGTCTGCGTTCTTTTGAAAGAAAGCCATGTCATAATTGCTCATTCCATAGCTAAAACTTTGCTTGATAAATAGTATACAGTATTAGTGTCTTTTGATATCACGATTATCAGGCTTAGCTCAGAAACAGTAATGCTACCTAGCCTTGTCTGATAAAATTGATATAAAAAAACACTATCCTGATATTTTCTATGTACAGTGGAACGGAACCCCTGTAAACCGGACTCCAAGAAAACATATTGTGATCTTAATGTTGACGGGTTTCTTGGTCATTTAACTCACATGATAATGTCTGTTTGTGATCGCATAGGCCACAACTATGTTGTACATGTTCTAATGACTAATTATCAAATGCCTGATTTACAGTGAAACATCTCTAAACCGAACACCCTCGGACATCCCAGGGTGTCCAGTTTAGAGAGGTTTCACTGTATTACACACCCGCTGGACACAGTTTGATGTAGGTGACGGGGTTGCCAGGCCGGGGCTGCAGGGAGCCCGCGGGAACCTGGGCCATCAAGTACGTGCTGCACTGGAACGCCGTGCCCGCCTGGTGTAGGTCGCGGAGGCTGCTCGCAAAGCACAGTGGGAACGATCGGCAGGCTGACGAACACAGGTACTGGGCGCGACTGCGAGACACACCCTCAATCATGAATTCATCCATAGTGTCATCAGCACCGTGTATTCCGGGGTAGGTTCTGATGGTGCATTCACCACGCGGTATGTCTGAATGAAGATGGAATCATGGAATGGAATGGTGCTTACTGTGTTAGGCAATCAAATGATTAGAGTAAAAATAAAACAATGATGAACAATATAAATGATGGAATCATGGAAATACAATCTACTACTGATAACTCAAATTTAAATTCTTGGTCCGAAGTACATGTTTTCCTAATATAGTTTTATAACAACTCTCGTTAACTCACAATTTCATTAACTCGGAGTATTTAACCCTGGACTTAAAGTAAATGAGTGTAAACTGTACATCTACTGTGAGAAGATTTAAGCGGATTTATCGTCCCGGTGACCAGTAGGAGGGGGAATTTTAGGATACCCTGCTCGACTAAATGTTGTCGTCTGCTGCTTATTATTTATTTTCATTTTGCTTAATAAAACATGGTTTGACAGCACATTTAGAATCATTTCCAATGGAAAAGATTCTAAATTGTTGTCAAACCATGTTTGGAAAAGATTATAAATTGTTTTCAAACTATGCTTTACTGCAAAAGAAGACAAAATATAAAACCAACATATATCTGTGGCTTATTCAAAGGGAGGACTCAGGCTCTTCTAGCAGGTTCTAGTAGTCGTTTTGTTGGTTTGTTTATTGTTGTTTAACGGCCTATCAACAGCTAAGGTCACTTAAGGTCGGGCCAACGGGTTCGATCCTGTAATTAACCTGCTGCATTGGGTGGTAAATCCCAGTCAGAACGGAATATTTACATCGAGATAAATATATATTCAGCCCTGAAATTGGAATAACCTGACCTGGTGTCAGGTCCACACCAAAGTCACTTGGCCCCTTCCCTCAAAAACAATATTCTTATAAGAGGTATAACCAGTTTCAACTGTCGCGTACATAAATTCCAATGATGTATTTGAGGGCCAAACCAGGTCTCTGGTCGGGCTTCCGATAAGGATGAATCTCGATCGTTAAATTACCCATCGCATACTCCCACCTGCAACCCACTCTAGTAGTTGTATAAAATGGTACGTACCTCGTTCACAGACCTTCAACCAAAGTAGGTCATCGCCACCGTCTGCCGGCTGAAACACTTGCGTCTGATACAGCGCACAGAATGTATCACTACGTGACACAATGGCCGCAAAGTCACAGTTTATGTCCTTCAGGCATTCTGCCTTACATGCGATGTCACTGTGGGTGTCAATGCGTCGGTACCAGACTTCGCCGTCAGGGGCTGACATGGCACCGTACCGGCCAAACACCACCATCTGACAACTGTTTGGCTCTGAAACAAACATTGGGCACATCTAAACACATTGGTCATTTTCACTGATAATCTCATACTGGCGGTGGCTGGAGAAATGAGGCTTATAGCCAAATAGTATGACATAAAATCGCCAAAGATTGGAAAAATATAAGCCAAAGCTGCATTTTTCTGAATACATGTAGGCCCAGAATATCATTAGGAGAAACATATCCAACTCCCCATGAATTCCACTGGAGCTTAATCCAGAATTCAATATGACGTCCAAGATGGTTGCCATAAATTGATTAAACACATAAAGGTGACTATAATGAACATATTCACACATAGGGTGGCATCATATCACTGAACAATGATTATATTAACCTTTCCAATAATTATGAGTCGCGTAACTGTTCAAATATTCAAGATGGCTGACAAGATTGCCAGCAAAATCAGTAAAAGTTACATATTCTTCACAACATATATGAACTGATTGTTAATTGTCTTGGATCTAAATCTATTAGTAAAGCTTCAATAAGTTTATATTTGAAATAATATGGCATCCAAAATGGCTGCAAAAAGCTTGAAAACGATGTACAATATGTATAACAGAAGGCTGTAGCTGCATGTTCAGCCTGCCTAGGCTGTTGCTAATTGCTATTGATAGTCCTAATGTTTAGTGATCATATCAGGGTATATATATATATGTGTTCTTATATATACAGTGGAACCCCTCTAAACCGGACACTCAGGCAAATACAGACGTTTACCTTAGATGTGTTTCGCTGTTATGCATCTCTGATTACAATGACTGTTCATGATTGCAAAACACTAGAATGTGTCATGAAGTGGTCACATGTCTGATTTACAGTGGAACATCTCCAAACCGGACACCCTGGGGACCTCCCAGGGTGTCCGGTTTGGAGAGGTTCCACTGTATATGGTAATTAAAATGTTTAATTCAAAATTCGCAAAACGTTAATGTAACTTGACCTTGTCTAGGAAGGCCAAATGGTCTACAGAATGAAAGTATGGATGATAACAAAAAACCAGATGGCCGAGGCGTTTGATGGTCGCAGAGTGTATTTATTTGAAGTTAGAATTAAGGGCTGTGGAGTTATAAGGTATTATTTGAAGTAAATCGGAGTAAATGTTGTGGAGATATAAGGTATGTGAAAACTTTAACACAAATTTCAAAGTAATTTGACATTGACCTTGGGCATGTGGACCACATGGGCAGGCTATGGGACGCACACGATGCAGAGACTGTTCTCCACCGTGGTATCTCCTGTGCCTCCAGGACCACCTGATGGGTTGCAGGAACTTCCTGTGAGCCACCAAATCTCCCTTGTGACTGAAATGATAACTCAAATATCTACACAAATTGGATCCCTGCAGACGCAACTGACAAATCTCACCACAGAAGTTATCAAACTGAGTGAGAAACAGGCCACAATTGAAAATGCCCCAGCCGAAAATGCCCCAACGAATGCCAGCACATTGCCGCCCGATGATCTGTCAGTGAGAGTAGTCCCACACGGAAAAAGCAATTGAAAGAGAATATTCTTCTACAAGTGTACAATCCACTGAGACACCTAGACCTGCTACGAAAAATGAGAGTGCCCGCAAGCCTAAGTCAAAGGAGCCGAAGCCAGTGAGAAAAGCCACACAAAAAACAAAACCTATTAACACCAATGCAAAACAAAATCAGAGCCAGAAACCCACAAAAACTTTAATTATTGGTGATTCAATCCTCTCTGGAATAAATTGTAAGGGGCTAAACAAGAGGGCCATGATGGCCCTAATTCGCTCACCTGACTCCATGAACACCAGAGGAGAATGTGACATCGAGTTCATGTTTTAAAAATATTGTGCTATTTTTAGATGGCGGTCATCTTGGATTAAGCGATGACTCTCATTTTACAAAATCTGAAAATGCTTCACCCAAGGATCTTAACTTCCTATGAAGTTTGGCCAGCATCGGCCATGTGGTTCCTGAGAAAAAGACGTTAAAAATCTTGAATAAATGGACCTTTTGGTGGCCATCATGGATGACATAATCATCCGATTCCGACAAATATTGCACCAGAGCAATCGCCTCATCGATACCTTCAATTTGATATATGGCATGAGCATATTCGGTCAAAAATAAAATTTGACCCCAATTTGCCCATTTTTGACCCCGGGGTCACCATTTTAACAACTTTGAAAGAGCATTGTACATCGATCATTCCTACCAAGTTTCCTCGAAACCGGCTAGCGGTTCATGAGAAGAAGATTTTTTAAGAATTTATGCTATTTTTAGACGGCGGCCATCTTGGATTAGCGATGACCTCCATTTTAACAAATCTGAAAAGGCTTCACCCATGGACTATAACTTTTAAGTTTGGCTACCATGGGCCAATATACCTTCAATTTGATATATGACATGACCATATTCAGTCAAAAATAAAATTTGACCCCAATTTGACCACACGGGCCACGCCCATTTTTGACCCCGGGGTCACCATTTTAACAACTTTGAAAGAGCTATGTACATCGATCATTCCTACCAAGTTTTGTCGAAATCCGGTTGGCGGTTCTTGAGAAGAAGATTTTTTAAGAATTTGTGCTATATTTAGACGGCGGCCATCTTGGATTACGTAATGACGTCATTTTAACAATTTTGTAATCCCCCTACCTAAGGACCATGACCATGAAGTTTGGTGACTATAGACCCAATGGTTACTGAGGAGAAGACGTTTGAAAATGTTCACGGACGACGACGGACGACGACGGACGACGACGGACACATTGCGGTAACAATAGCTCACATGAGCTTCGCTCAGGTGAGCTAATAATAATGTAGAATGCCAAACATTACCTGGTGCAACAGTTCTTGACATACACATGAAAATCAAAATATTTGACCTTAAACAATTTGAAAATGTAATCATATACGTTGGAGAAAATGATGCCTCACAAGACACAGACAGTGAACTATTTGAGGAACGATATAAACAGTTGCTTATGTTCGTGAAAAAAGAGAATCTTGCATGTAACATATTTATATGCAACTCGTGTCCACGTGGTGATATCTGTGTACAGGACTTCAACGATATAATTTGACGACAATGTGATACACATGATACAAAGCTAATTGACGCATTTTATGACAATGCATGCAGGACAATTAAGAAACTATTTCTATCGTCCACGAGACAACATTCATCTGTCGAGCTCGGGAATAAAACGACTACTATCAACAATCATATCCAAATAGTAGCGGATTTTGAGAGATGTGTTTATGACACAAACAAAAATCAACTGAAACCTGCACACCAGCCAAAGGAAATCTCGCTCACAAGAAACCCCACACAGTTCTCCAGGCCAGACCGCTATGGGAGAAATACCAGACGACAGGTGAACAGACCACAGGAAAATCATCAACACTACGGCCGCCCTCGACCAAGACAAAATACAATGCTTCAACTGCAAGTTCATGGGACATAAAGATTACCTATGCTGGAATGTATAGGACATCGGCAAATATGCCAAGATCAGTTGCAGCAGCAAATTAAGCACACAAAGTTATTTTTCTGATGAAACTGTGTTCTCCATTTTAGGTAATATTTGTGAACAGTGCAATCAAATTTCATGTAGCTGTGACCACATAAATATTTCTGGAGAAATCATAAATTCATGTACAATCAATCAAGCCTATCAAAATGAAACATTGATGGAGAATCAGAGATATACAGTATAACCAGTGATTTGTATGAATTACCAACTCTGCAAGATGTCTCCTCATCTCAAAATGTACCTTTACACTCAAATAATGTACCTGATGATACTTCGCATGCATATGTACATTGTACAGTTGTTTCCGTCAAAATGTTCCGGGTTTATACGTGTACAAAGTGTTGTGCGTTGCGTATCCGTGGAGTTTCCGTTAGTTGCGTTTCAAACCGTGTGTCGTCTACGTGTAATACGTTTTCGGCCATGCGTTGCGTTTCCCCACTCTTGCGCATGCGCGAAAGTCGAGCAAACCGTGTTCAACGCATTGAATTTCAAAAGTGTGTAATCCGTGTACAACGGTTGTAAACGTATACAACGGTTGTAAACAACGCATTGAGTTTCAAAAGCGTGTAATCCGTGTACAACGGTTGTAAACGTATACAACGGTTGTAAACGTATACAACGCTAAGGTAAACCGTTTAAACGATTTAACGCTTTCTTTGACGAACGGTTACACGCTTCTACATGTACACAGCACCGTACAGATGAAACCGTGTTATACGTATAACACGTTTCCACTGGTTTTAACGCATTACACGTTTTGGTATGCCAACCGTGTATCGCGTAGAATGCGCAGCATGCTCAGATCGTTCTTCGTGTGTGTATATATACTTCTGGACTGCAGGGCTTCTGAAATTTTCAGTTTTCCGGTTCTGGACCGATTTTTGAACTCTCAGACCGAATGAGATTTGAAAACTAGTCTTAAAAATCGGTCCGAGAAAAATTGCCAGTCGGCTGCTATTTCGCTATAAACCTTGTAAATTTACCGGTTTTGACCAAGTAATTTATGACACATATCCGCGGGCCATATCCCTGTTAAACCAGTGTGCAGCTCGCTGTGTATTCAGTTTCTCCATATATCGATTTTTCTTAACACACGCGTGGGAGAGGTGTATAGCGGATTAGTGACTGAAATAAACTGGCTTCAGCGTAAAGATACGAGAGTTCCTAGATTCGCCATTTCTGAGGTCTACAAATCACATTAAATATGCCTAAAAGCATCAATGAATGAAGAAACAAAATTAATTTTTATATGGAGGGTGTAAAATAAAAAAAATATTATTTTTTTATTCATTAATTGAAGATTTTAGGCATATTTAATGTATTTATAGACCTCGGTCCGTTACTTCAACCTGTGATATTACACAGACGAGATTTGTGTGTCGCTTTGTGCAAAAAAATCGATAACACTAAGCCCTGTCAACTAACAGGTGCTTATTGTATGACATCATTCAGCACGAGAAATGCGTCGTGACCACTCCTTTAGGCTATGTTTTGAAATGTTACTGATTGGTCAACACGCCCTTTGATGTTCCGCAGACGTCGCGAACGTGTGACTCATATGGGGCAATCATGCAGTAACCCATTTCATGCTGAGGATACGATTATGTTTGCAGGAAAATATTTTCCTTCTATGCACTAGAAGTATATGCCGCGAGCATCATTTAAACCGTCTCGTCGAGACGGTTCAAATGAGTGGTCACAACGTATACTTTCATTGAGAAATAACAAAAATAAAAATTAATTATTTAATAATTTCATACCCGTAAATGTGTATTCCGAAAGGAATGGATTACAAAAAAAACACTGGATTATACGCAGATCTGTCGCCATGTTTCGCCGATATTGATTTCGAAAATATTTTCCGTAAATGGTGTTGAAAAGTTGACCACAAAATTCAGAGTTCATGCGGAATTTCGGTGGGATTATGCACGTATCAACAGCTAATCGTCCGCATGAATAGGCAGGACACGTGACCATTATTTATTAACAATTAATCCTTTTAAGCGCCTGTTGATCGCGAGCATTATACATTGTAATAAGCGTCTGTCAATCGCGAGCACTATACAACGTACCCCGACCATCGCGTTATAATCGAGCTGCAATGTATTGTTGTTTACACCCGTATAATTCATTTTCCATATCAGGGGCGAAATGAGTCTGCCTTACAATAATTCGCATGTGCGGAATGGTAGTACATGTAGGTGCGAAACGATCCGCCTGTAAACGATCCAGGCCGAACAGGTACATGTATTCGCGATATTTTAAAAGGGACGAAACAAGGCCGCCTCGAAACGATCGGGGCCGAACAGGTATTCGCGTTAAAACGTGTAACCGTTGTACACGTTTCAACGCTTTCATATAGCTACACGCTTCCAGGTAAAGCGTTGTACACGTTTCGACGCTTTCACCTCGCTACATATGTATACGCCAAAGCGTGTTATACGCCTTGAAGCTAAACGTATTACACGCTTTAAAACGGTTTGACAATGTGTATTACACGTGTACGAACCTATATTATACGTTTAAATTAACGTATACAACGCTTTTAAACTAAACGGTTTGACAATGTGTATTACACGTGTACGAACCGTATTATACGTTTAAACAACGTATACAACGCTTTTTAACTAAACGGTTTGACAATGTGTATTACACGTGTACGAAACGTATTATACGTTTAAACAACGTATACAACGCTACAGCAAACCGTTGCGTTCGCGTTGAGTTTGCAAGTGTTGTCTACGGTGGAACAAAAACGCAGACTGCACTGTAATGATTCTTTCATGAGTGCCCAAAACATGTTGAACCTTCATTTAAGTGATAAAGGTATGAAAATAGGGCATCTTAACATTCAAGGAATTGCCAATAAAATTGATCAAATCAGAGCAATGCTAAATTCAAACAATAATGACATCCATATTTTAGGTATTAGTGAGTCAAAACTGACGAGTGATCACCCAGATAAATAAATACTTCCAAATAAACAACTTTCAGTCATTTTATAGAAAGGACAGGATTTTAACAACTGATAGAAGGGAAGAAGGTGGGGGTATTCTTGTTTATGTTAAAGGTACATGCCCACGCAGTAGGTACAAAATGTTCTTTATAGGAATTAAATAAGTGTATAATTATGTCACTATTCCACCAGTTCTAAAAATTACGAGTGCCCGCTATGCAAATATAATCATTTATTAATTATCAATTTACTGTTAGCGACGCGCGGCGGTAACGGTCTATTTTGATAATGTGCGGGGACGACGACTTTCACATCACGGCTTGCGGTGCGCATGCGCAGTATACTACGCGCGCCAGTAGGCTTCCCAATATGTAAACAAGAATATCAACATGTCGAAACATCCAGGACGGAAATTGTATGAAACAGCGTTGGCCAAAAGAAAGGCGAAATGTCTGAGGGACAGGCAGTACAGAGAGAGAGAGTGGTTAATATTGGCCACCAGATCACCAAATGGAAAGAGTTACGTGGAGATTTAGATTTGGACTCGAATAGAGATTTTTCTTCTCAACTTCCGATACTTCACTGCGCATGTCAAAGATGTGATATGATTGACCGTGTCACGCGTCGCGTATTGGTAAAAATAGCACGAGGTCGGAAAATACCCTTTCTGGTCGCGGCATATAAAATGCGATTTAACACCAATTAACATGCGCCATAATTAAAAATAACTCGTTAGTGGGTAGACATATGGCTCATATAAGGCATGACAGAAAATGAAAAGTTGTAGTACAGTGTAACCTGCTGCGTGGGCATGTACGTTTAAGGATGGCATGAATTGTAAACGGAGGAATGATTTAGAGCATGACAGGCTTGAATGTAAATTAGTGGACCCATGCTGGGTCACCATGTGCTATATGGAGGCAGTTTCTGCAGATTTCCAGGAGGAAATTTATAATATTGCATAATTTGTGGTCAGCAGCCTTGTCTGCAATCTGGATCACCTACCTGCTGTGCATACATGCACAAGCTGGCAGTATAGTGTAATTCTGTGATTAAATTGTAATGTGATACACGTATACCCAAGTTGAAAATCTGTGAAAAGGAACCTCATTAAAACTTCTAAAAATGAGTCATCAAGTGGACGACGAGGTATCATTCAGTATGAACCTAAATCTAGAGGAATCCACGTTTATATCGACACAGGAAGAGATGATAGAATCTCCCAATATATCACCATCACAGTCCCTGTTTGCTGCCACCAGAAATCAGATGATCAGGACAGATCGGATGATCAGGACAGATGACCCACTTACAGATGATAGTACACAAAACCCAAATCCCACATCAGACCAAGATGAAGCAATATCACCAATCCGGTCCAATCACAATCCCTCTTCTCTGGGTCACTCGACTCCAGTGGCTCAACATTCGGAGACTGTACAAGAGGACAGTATTAGAGACAGATTCAATGGCATATTGTACCACATAATACGCAGTGAATCGCAAATAAACATATTTTTCTCTTCCAAAGATTTATATAACAAATTTATTTTGTCGATCTAAAGGGAACTACATGAAAGGCGCATCAATGATGTCAAATTGACATATACAATGCATATTCTGGGAAAACATTGTATCCTGACAAGTGACGACAATGCAGCCTCTATCACTGCAACTGGACCTGCACACCTGCTGTGGGAGTGAGTGAGTGAATAGGGTTTAACGTCCGCTTTTCTGACATAGAGGTACAAGCCTCAGGGAGTCTACACGCAGACGGGTCAACGGGGTCGTGTCCCGTATCCACCTGTCCGAGGGGGGTAAATCCCAACTTCAGAACTCAATATTTACAATCAAAATATATATTCAGTCCTGAAATTAGAACAACTGATCTGGTGCCAGGCCCGCCACACCAGCATCATTTATCTCATCCCCTAAAAGTAATAGGATTAGCGCTAATCTTATTTTATATATGGGGCATAGCCTGACTCAACTCTCACATACAAGAAAGCCAAAAATGTACATGAGGGCCAAATCCGGTATAGTGGGTTCCGGAAAGTATGAACCCAATCGTTAAGCCAGTTTAGTCGCCTTTTACGACAAGCAATGGCTACTGCAGCACTATTCTCAGGATCAGTTGATCCCGCCCCGGTGCCTGCACGGGGCACCTGCTGTGGGAAGAGATACAATTCTCTAGAATGGCTATAAGACTATATCAACAGTTTTCTTGTGAAACAGACCAGGACATCAGTAGAGCACAAAGCAGCAAACCTCTACCCCCACTGTGCCAAGAACACCCACCCAACCAGCTGCTGTCCAGTTACCAAATCAACAATAATTAAAGCACTGATCAATTAGGGTTGGATAACACATCCCTGATCAGCCAAGTAGCAGAACTCTAGCAGCTTAGCAAATGTATGCAGGAACAATTAATGGTCATGAACACTAAAATAGATACCCTGCTCCACAAGTCCCTGGAATTACCAGACACCAGATCTCCCACAATACATGAGCTATCAGACATCACATTGGGAGATGATTATGTCACACTGAGCTCAATGGGTGTAGAGCCACCTGTGGTACCAGGACCAGCTACCTACAGCAAGGCAGTATCTATGCTAAAACCCCCACCAAGGGTAACCCGACCAGCACCCTCCAAACCAGCAAACAGTAGCAAATCTAAAAAGAAAGTACCAACACCCATGGGAAATAAATCAGATACAATGACTAACAAGACAACTGGGGCAAAAACAGCCGGGACAGATGGAAAATCAAACAATAATGAACAGCCACATGTCCTCATCAAACAGAGACATCATGAATCAAAGCAGAACATTAATAATAGGTGACTCGATACTATCTGGGGTGAACAAGAAAGGTCTACAGGGAAATATAGAATGCCACGCAGTACCAGGAGCTACAATATACACAATTATTGACAAAATCCAGCTATAAATCAGCAAATACAAATTGTTGATGACTTTGACAAGTGTGTATTTCCCATCCCCATGAACACAAAACCAAATAATAGCCGGGAACAGTACAGGAGGGATACACCACAGCATGCTGCGAGGTTCCAACAAGGGCGAGATCACCATATCAGCAATACGAATGAGGGGTATGGCAGCTATCCATATTTCCGTGATAACCAGGTCAGATGTTTGAAATGTGGCCTTACAAACCATTCAACTGACGATTGCCGACATAAGTCCCAGATACGTTGCTTCAAGTGCGAACTATATGGTCACAAGGACAAATCTGGTTTATGTTTGAAGAGATAGGAATCGGCAAATATGCCAAACCAAATGAACACTTTTCTGGTATTCATGTAAAAAACACATTTTCAATATTAGAACACTTGTGTGTAAACTGTCATGAAAAAATGTGTCAATGTGATTTTGATATAGCTGATGCAAATGAAAATGTTTTGACTCATAACAATAACCGTGTTAGGAACGTGCATGCCACTGATATTTCAATTACTGTTGATAGCATGCCATCATTTAATATAACTAGCCAACGAAATGATTGTTATGAGACTGAGACGGTGTATAATTCAACAAATAACACATCAAATGGTGTGAAAGCGGAAAGAAGGTGTGATCTAGAAAATAATGAAATTGAATCTCTATGGCTAGAAATATTTAAAAAAAAAATCAAAAAGCTTCCTGATAGGGTTTCTATACAGACATCCAAATGCCACAATACAATGGAATGAGCAGTTTGAATATCAAATTGACAGTGTACTCTCAAGACAGAAAGAGATTTATTTGCTAGGTGATTTTAACAGAGATTTACTCAATGATCAAACACGCAAGTCATGGTTAGAATTTATAGAACCATTTGGCCTTCATCAAAAGGTTAATGACATAACTCGTAAAACAAATCACTCACAATCACTCATTGACCACATCTATTGCAATGTAGAAGGAAATATAAATTCTATTAATGTTCCACAAATAGGTGTTAGTGATCACTATCCTATATTTGTAACACGTAAATGTAGCTCTGTAATTACCCAAGTTTTCACATCATACCATATCGTACAGATCTTTTAAAACATTTAAGGAACAAGAATTTCTAGACGATTTGGCATCCACACCATGGGACACATTAGATATTTGATGACACAAATGAAACTGTAGACACATGGCTGTCTATGTTTCTTAATGTAGTAGATAAACATTTTAAAATTTACCTTTAAAAACGCAAAGAGTAAGACGCGAACAACAGCCAAAATGGTTAACTCCAGATATACTTAAAGCTATTAAAACAAGGGATAGATATAAATCATTAAACGAGGAACATCAGTATAAGATGTGGCGAAATAAAGTTATTGCACTTATAAAAGAATCAAAGAAGTCACAATATGCAGCTATGATTAGTGAAAATAGTAAAGATCCTAGTAATGTATGGAAAATATACAAAGAAATTAAAATTAACAAAAGAAAAGACAATACACCCGTATCATCTGTGAAAATAGGTGATATTGAATCTAATAATTGCAGTGATATTGCAAATGAATTCAACACATTTTTTGTCTCTATTGCCTCAAACTTTTGAAAGAACCAATCAAAACATCTAACTTTGATAAACTTAAGTTATTCTGTAACAGCAAACTTCCACCAAACACAGAGTTTGTGGTTCCTGAAATTACCAGAAAACAGGTTGAAACATTTTTTAAAAATATTGATATTAGCAAAGCAACTGGTTCAGATAACATAGGCCCCCGTCTACTAAAAATTGCAGCACCTCATGTTATAGATAGCATCACATACATTTGCAACCAGAGTATTAACAGCTCAGTATTCCCTGACAAATGGAAAGAAGGTAAAGTTTCGCCATTACATAAAAGTGGTCGTAAAGATGATGTAAACAATTATAGGCCAATCTGTATATTGCCAATTCTTTCAAAAATACTCGAAAAACATGTACATGACGCATTAATGCATTTTCTAACACAATATGAATTATTACATAAAACGCAATCAGGCTTTAGGCCAAAACACTCTTGCGAAACTGCATTATTGGGCATGCTTAGCAACTGGTTAATTGCTATAAATAAAGGATTATTAGTAGGAGTAATGATGGTAGATTTTAAAAAAGCCTTCGATCTTGTTGATCACAAAATCTTATTGACGAAACTGAAACACTATAAGCTAAGTCACAATGCAATTACAGTTGTTTCTGTCAAAATGTTCCGGGTTTATACGTGTACAAAGTGTTGTGCGTTGCGTATCCGTGGAGTTTCCGTTAGTTGCGTTTCAAACCATGTGTCGTCTACGTGTAATACGTTTTCGGCCATGCGTTGCGTTTCCCCACTCTTGCGCATGCGCGAAAGTCGAGCAAACCGTGTTCAACGCATTGAGTTTCAAAAGCGTGTAATCCGTGTACAACGGTTGTAAACGTATACAACGGTTGTAAACAACGCATTGAGTTTCAAAAGCGTGTAATCCGTGTACAACGGTTGTAAACGTATAAAACGGTTGTAAACGTATACAACGCTAAGGTAAACCGTTTAAACGATTTAACGCTTTCTTTGACGAACGGTTACACGCTTCTACATGTACACAGCACCGTACAGATGAAACCGTGTTATAGCGACGTATAACACGTTTCCACGGGTTTTAACGCATTACACGTTTTGGTATGCCAACCGTGTATCGCGTAGAATGCGCATGCTCAGATCGTTCTTCGTGTGTGTATATATACTTCTAGACTGCAGGGCTTCTAAAATTTTATTTTCAGTTTTCCGGTTCTGGACCGATTTTTGAACTCTCAGACCGATTGAGATTTGAAAACTAGTCTTAAAAATCGGCCTCCGAGAACAATTTCCAGTCGGCTGCTATTTCGCTATAAACCTTGTAAATTTACCGGTTTTGACCACCAAGTAATTTATGACACATATCCGCGGGCCATATCCGTGTTAAACCAGTGTGCAGCTCGCTGTGTATTCAGTTTCTCCATATATCGATTTTTCTTAACACACGCGTGGGAGAGGTGTATAGCGGATTAGTGACTGAAATAGACTGGCTTCAGCGTAAAGATACGAGAGTTCCTAGATTCGCCATTTCTGAGGTCTATAAATACATTAAATATGCCTAAAAAAAAAAGCATCAATGAATGAATGAAGAAAAAAAATGAATTTTTATATGGAGGTGTGAAATAAGAAAAATATTATTTTTTCTTCATTAATTGAAGATTTTAGGCATATTTAATGTATTTATAGACCTCGGTCCGTTACTTCAACCTGTGATATTACACAGACGAGATTTGTGTGTTGCTTTGTTTGTGCAAAAAAATCGATAACACTAAGCCCTGTCAACTAACAGGTGCTTATTGTATGACATCATTCAGCACGGGAAATGCGTCGTGACCACTCATTTAGGCTATGTTTTGAAATGTTACTGATTGGTCAACACGCCCTTTGATGTTCCGCAGACGTCGCGAACGTGTGACTCATGGGGCAATCATGCAGTAACACATTTCATGCTGAGGATACAATTATGTTTGCGGGAAAATATTTTCCTTCTATGCACTCAGAAGTATATTCCGCAAGCACCATTTAAACCGTCTCGTCGAGACGGTTCAAATGAGTGGTCACAACGTATACTTTCATTGAGAAATAACAAAAATAAAAATTAATTATTTAATAATTTCATACCCGTAAATGTGTATTCCGAAAGGAATGGATTACAAAAAAACACTGGATTATACGCAGATCTGTCGCCATGTTTCGCCGATATTGATTTCGAAAATATTTTCCGTAAATGGTGTTGAAAAGTTGACACAAAATTCAGAGTTCATGCGGAATTTCGGTGGATTATGCACGTATCAACAGCTAATCATCCGCATGATAGGCAGGACACGTGACCATTATTTATTAAACAATTAATCCTTTTAAGCGCCTGTGATCGCGAGCATTATACATTGTAATAAGCGTCTGTCTATCGCGAGCACTATACAAACGTACCCCAGACCATCGCGTTATAATGGAGCTGCAATGTATTGTTGTTTACACCCGTATAATTCATTTTCCATATCAGGGGGCGAATGGAGTCTGCCTTACAATAATTCACATGTGCGGAAATGGTGGTACATGTAGGCGCGAAACGATCGCCTGTAAACGATCCAGCCGAACAGTGCATGTATTTCGCGATATTTTAAAAGGACGAAACAAGGCCGCCTCGAAGCGATCGGGGTGCCCGGAAACAGGTATTCGCGTTTAAAACGTGTAACCGTTGTACGCTTTCATATAGCTACACGCTTCCAGGTAAAGCAGTTGTTACACGTTTCAACGCTTTCACCTCGCTACATATGTATACGCCAAAGCGTGTTATACGCCTTGAAGCTAAACGTATTACACCGCTTTAAAACGGTTTGACAATGTGTATTACACGTGTACGAAAACCGTATTATACGTTTAAACAACGTTTATACAACTCTTTTAAACTAAACGGTTTTGACAATGTGTAATTACAGTGTACGAACCGTATTATACGTTTAAACAACGTATACAACGCTTTTAAACTAAACGGTTTGACAATGTGTATTACACGTGTACGAAACGTATTATACGTTTAAACAACGTATACAACGCTACAGCAAACCGTTGCGTTCGCGTTGCGTTCGCGTTGAGTTTGCAAGTGTTGTCTACGATGGAACAAAAACGCAGACTGCACTGTACATGGTTTTCATCATACTTATTAAATAGGAAGCAGAAAGTATATGTAAACAATGTCATTTTCTCAAAGTGAAGAAATATGCGATTGGCGTACCCCCAATGGATCCATTTTGGGACCGCGCTATTATTTTTAATGTTTGTTTATAAATGACCTGCCCCTCTAACACGATATAGTAAAAACACTGATCTATATGCAGATGATACCACTCTCTATGATATAGGTTCATCCAAGACGGAAAATTGAAATAATTTTAAAAAAACAAAAATCTATCAATAAACCTGTCAGATTGGTGCAGTGCAACGGAATGCTTATCAATAAAAAAGAAAAAACAAAAAAAAGAAACAAAAGTAATGTTAATAACTACACATCAGAAAAGAAACTGTTTTCTTCATCTGATTTCTTTAAAACCAAAAAAAAAAAAATAGATTTCAAATGATGATTTAAACACTAATTTTCAAATGACAAAATATTAGGAGTTGTTGTAGACAACAATCTCTCATGGTCAGTCCACATAGACAAAACTTGTAAGAAAATCTCATCCATCTTCTCCACGGCTAACCGGTTGGGTACTGTCCGCTGGCTGATTCTTCAGCATCACTACAGCCGTTATTATGGGATATATATTTGGAATGAATGAGGCACACCTTGTATTGTCAAAATTGTTGAGCTGCTGTGGCCATATAGATTCCACAAATTGATATGATTATATGGGTCATAAATTGTGAAAAAAAGAATAGGAAGACCCACAAAATAAAATAATCAAGAATTTACTAACGTTGTTATTAGTTTATGAGTGGTCAAATAAGTGCGGCTATTGCCAAATTTTAGCAATAGCCGTTTTTATTTGCCTGAATAAAGACGGATCGATAGACGTGCGCTTCCGATACGAAATACCGCTGGTATGCGCACGTTTGGGGCGAATCGATGAGAGGGCGAATCGGTAATGTGGTCACAGCGCATGCGTGTATGATTTAGACAGCTGACAGTTCCTTTCCGATTTGACCTCCAAACTGATAAACCCTTCCCATTCCACCCATATTAATATAACAAACGTTATATTTATTCGGCAAATATGCCAGTCTATTTACATGATATTTCTTATATAATCTGGACCGGGATATCGCCTGTCAAAAGTTATGGAGGTTCAAATAAATTTCCATGAAGTATGTAGAGTAGAAAAGATTGCATACTTCTGCATTAGATGTAATATACCCTCTTTACAATAAAGACGTCTATGTCATAACTCTGTTCTTTCAAGTCTGTTTATAGTATTTTATCTTTTAATTAAAATAAAACAAAACGCTTTACAACTCGCATGAAATACCAATAATTAAACTATTTCATTGGTGATCAGTATGTCCGTTTGCAGCAATGGTTTTTAGTTATGTCTCATGTAGAATGTTTATAATTAAAAGTTTGTCATGAATCCTGAAAATCAGATCCAAATCATGACATGTCATAATCATTTACGGGGCTGCCAATAAAATAAGAATATTCCAGTTTGGGCACCCTGTTTTTGATATTGGTGCAAACATACTGCTGAGTTTTTCATTATCATTGTAGGATATGTTTTTCAACAACGTGGTCGGACGGTGGGTCGATGTCGGCGCCGTGGCAATTTGTTGGATACAAGAACATCACAGCTGTATCAACGACATTCGTGTTCATTGTATAAAGAATTGAAATACATGTATCCGATTGTTGATTTAATATATTACTTATATTGTCATAGCAGCTTTAGGTCATTGAGAATATTTTAAAAATAGTGGTTAGTTATATTTAATTTCTTTGTCGAAAAAAATTCTGTGGCGGAATTATAGCAGACAATGACTGGTGTGACTCATAAACGTGATGGTGAGGTCTCGGTACAGGGGTGGTCCTTCTCCACGGCTAACCGGTTGGGTACTGTTCGCTGGCTGATTATTCAGCATCACTACAGCCGTTATTATGGGATATATATATTTGGCATGAATGAGCACACCTTGTATTGTCAAAATTGTTGACGGGTCAGTGGAAGAAGAGGACTAAGTCCACAAGGGACTGAAGGCGTCAGTGGAAGAAGTGGGCTAAGTCCATAATAGACGGGACGGGCCAGTGAAGAAGGGGGGGGCTAAGTCCATAAGATACTGGACGGGCAGTGGAAGAAGGGGGGCTAAGTCCATAAGAGACTGGACGGGCAGTGGAAGAAGGGGGGCTAAGTCCATAAGAGACTGGAGGGGTCAGTGGAAGAAGGGGGGCTAAGTCCATAGGGACTGGACGGGCCAGTGGAAGAAGGGGGCTAAGTCCATAAGAGGAATGGAGGGGTCAATGGAAGAAGGGGGGCTAAGTCCATTTAAGGGACTGGACGGGCCAGTGGAAGAAGGGGGCTAAGTCCATAAGAGACTGGACGGGCCAGTGGAAGAAGGGGAGGGGCTAAGTCTATAAGAGACTGGATGGGCCGGTGGGAAAAAGGGGGCTAAGTCCATAAGAGACTGGACGGCCCAGTGGAAGAAGGGGGCTAAGTCCATAAGAGACTGGACGGCCCAGTGGAAGAAGGGGGCTAAGTCCATAAGAGACTGGACGGCCCATAGGTAGAAGGGGCTAAGTCCATAAGAGACTGGACGGCCCCAGTGGAAGAAGGGGGCTAAGTCCATAAGGGACTGGAGGGGAGGGGTCAGTGGAAAGAAGTGGGCTAAGTCCATACTGAACTTGACGTGTCAGTGGAAGAAGGGGGCTAAGTCCCTTAGCCCCCTTCTTCCACTGACCCCTTCAGTTTATACTGGTAAGTGGGTTAGTTTAAAAAATATTTTATTTCATGGAATGTACAGTCCGCACTTAATTTACAATAAAAACAGTTTCCTGATCATGTGCCAGGTATCCTTACTACTGTCTGTTCGATGTTTTTCTGCCGACAAACTTCTGGCTATCAAACACATTAAATCCAAAAAATATTTAAATGTAAGCAGTTTTTCATCAATAACAAGAAATAGTTGATGAAATTCCCCCAAATATTGATTTTATTGCGAAAAAACAATCTTCGTATGGGAATTTTACATGCGGGCTAAAAATATATTCTTTTAAAATAATTGTTTAATTGTGGACCGATTTTCAAAATCTAACTTGTTTTCTTAGTTACATCATTTCCAAGCTATCTAGCCAGGCTTTGGGAGTCAATTTATCCATGTTTTCGTTTTTTTCGAAACCCGCAATTTGTCTCTCTTTACCCCCTTTTTGCCCCATGTTAAATTCCTATAGGAAAATTGTTTCTTTGCAATAAAAACAATATTTTATGGAATTTTATCAATAAAAAAATTGTTGGGGAGGGTGACTTTTTTGTGTTTATTGATGAGAAAGTACTACCAAATTTAGCTATTTCTGAGATTTAATGTGTTTAATAGCCAAAAGTTTGTTGGCAGCAGAATGTGGAACAGACCGTAGGCCTCGACTAAGCCACTCATCCGCCCATATTGGCAGTGCCATTTTGGATCCAGACAAGCGATAATTTGAAGGAGGAATGATGCAGCATTACCATATATAAGATTGGAAAAGTTTAATTCCAATTTTGACGAGAGGAAAATTAAGAATTTGTCGAGGCCTGCTTACTACACCGGATCACTTGCCCGTACATGTGGATCCCAGTAAGATTCATCATTAAGCCTTTCAACACCACAGACCTGTATAGTGGTATTGGCAATTCTAAAAAAAACAAGAAATGCGTCTGTCGAACGCGGATGCCACCTGCAGCATATTTGAGAAACTGTGACAATGTGGTTAACCGAAAAGTGTGACGGACGGACGGACGGACGGACAGACGGATGGTCCAAACACTATATGCCACCCGTTTCTTCGAAACCCGGTGGCATAAAAACACGCTCTTTTCATAAATGGACTGGTTTGAAAATCATTTTGTGATGGGTAGATTGGTTGCAAACTTAGCATATGAAAATCCATTCCAGTGACTTAGGGGTAAAAAGCTTAAGGCATGTATAACCTCCCATTCTCCCACACAAGGGAATGGAATAGTGCTTAACGGCCCCACCAACACAAAAGAGTATCATTTATCATTTAGGGCCAAGCAATGTAGATGAAGAATAAAAATAATAGTAAAATAGTATGTTAGATGCGGTAGGCAATCAGATGATTAGTGTAGCAATAACTAGAAAATGTGTTCATTGAACACGGGATTGACCCCATATCGCTTTGATAATAAACGAGGCAAAAATTTCAAGTCCAAACGAGGAGATAATCCATGACCCGGGGATCGAATAAAAAATTGAAGTAAACTTTGTGCACCTACTCATCATAAGGAAGCAAAATACAAGTTTCAGGTCTGTATCTTATTAGGGTTTAAAAGTTTTATGACTTACAAGGCAAAATTGCCCAAATTCTAAGTTGAAAAGGGGGAGATAACCATTGAAACCAATAAAATCAAAAACTCGAAATAAACTTTGCCCCATCTATCATCATAAGGAAAGCACATACCAAATTTTCAGGGGGTGTAGCTAGTACGGTTTAAAAGTTTTTCACGACTTACAAGGTTGGTGGACGGGGGGCGGGGTGGGGGCGGGCCTGTGGGAGGGAGGGTGGATGGTTGTGTTGGCGGGCGCTCGGGCACTCGGGCGATCGGACGGACGGACGACAGACGGACGGTTTACGGATGTTCGGTCCCACCAATAGTGAAACAAGGGGCCACCTTTTTCCATTGTCTAGATCAAAGAGATTGCCCCTTGTAAACAATGGAATAAGGGGGCCATACTGAATAATCAAAGGATTCTTTTGTGTTAGGCTCCACCCCATGGGCCCCTTGTACAACCCTTGTTGCTCCGACTGACGGGGACGGACGGTCGGACGGACGGACGGACGGACGGACGGACGGAGGACTGGGACGGACGTCGGACGGACGGAACGGACGGAGGACGGACGGACGGACGGTACGGACAGACGGACGGACGTTCTTACAGTACTATACTTATGTGGCTTATCACATGTTAAATATTAGCCACATAAAAACGATTTTTTTTAGCCACATAAAAGGATTTTTTAGGTGGCTAATTGTAACCAAACCTATCCTTTACCAAGTCCATAACCCCTGTGGGGCTAGCAATAAAAAGTACCCTAATGGTTGTGCCCGGACGGACGGACAGTCGGACGGACTACGGACGGACGGACGGACGGAACGGACGGGTAACGGAACGGACGACGGACGACGGACGGACGGACGACGGACGGACGGACGGTTTCGTTCTTTCAAGTACTATACTTATGTGGCTTTATCACATGTTAAATATTTAGGCCCACATAAAACGATTTTTAGCCACATAAAAAGGATGGGGTAAAACGGGGTGGGGGTAAAACTAAATGCCCCCTCCACTATCGTGTTGGGGCATAAAAAATATGATGAGCAAAATTAGAAATGAGTAACATGTGTACAATGATAAAATTATAGAAATTATCCAAAACAAGGGAATGAGCCATTTCTTACTTCCATTGGCGCAGTTTTTGTCATGTAGTAAGCTATCTTTGTCTTCCATGTACTCTACAGCTCCATCCTCGTACAGATAGCATGCGACGCTGCCATCGAGACGTGTAATTGTCGCTGAGCTACATCGTGGGTCCATGTGACACTCTTGTCCACATTCAAAAGTGCTTGGTACTGGAAAGTCTCTATAGAACTTATAGCCACCACTGAAGCCTCTCTGCGTACACATCTCTGAGAAAGGAAAACAGTCGATGTGAAAATCACAAGCTCCATATTTACAATTGTGGCTGTGACTGGAGAAATCGGGCTGACTACCTTTGTGGCCAGTGTAGACCCAGACCAGCATGCCCAACCCTGAGTGCATTCAGACCAGTAAACACTTGTCATGCTTCTAGAATACATAGTTTATCAGGTAACCCACCCTGTATTGACCGAATACGTATTGACTGATAACATATTGTTGTATCAGGCAGTGATTTGATACAAACATCCGGGTTACAACGAAGTGAAAACTGACGTTCCATTGGTCGGATGACGTCACGTGACGTTATCGAATGACATCAGTGTAATGATGCAACGTAAACAAATCCGTTTTCTGTCCATAGATAACTACGTCATCTGTGGTCATTTTCGAGCATAAAACGTCACCTGATAAATTGAATACGAGGCTACTGTCTTTTGATATCAAGTTTATCAGGCTCGACTGGGAAACGGTAGGAATTCCAACCTATGCGTTTCGTAGCCTTGCCCGATAAACTTGATATCAAAATACACTAGCCTGGTATTCTCTATATTATATAGCGCCAGGTTGCAAGAGTTTGATAGCACACCAAGAGCTAAACAACTTGCCACAAATGTCCAATGTCTTCAGTCAGTGACATATCATGTACTCATATGTGGCTGTGACTTATGGCTTGTAGGGCTTATGGCTTTTGTGACCAGTGTTGATCTAGGTCATCTTATGCATACAGTTCGATCAGCATCTGCACGGTTCATCATTTCATCAATGAAACAAAATTCATGCTTCTAACAAGCAATATAGTTTGTTATCAGGCTATAGGAGTGTGCTATTTGACCAGGAGCTACACTGGTCACAAATGAACAACCTGCATTTTTCGTATTTGTATTAAAAAGTATACGTTGTGACACATATTTGAACTGTCTCGGTGGTAGTATCATAAACTTCCATGCATAGTTAAGAGACTTATGTTTCGTGGAATGGGTAAATGATCACTCGTGTAAATTTGTCTACATAATCGAGACTGCCTTACGGAATGGACAGCTGTAGTGAATCGCGGTGCTGCCGGGGGCGATCTGTATGGTGGGTGTGTTGTCTGGGTACAGTTGACAGATGCCATCCCCATCCACCACCTGAAACGCAGCCCAGTCACAGTCATCGTGCGTACGACACGCTCGGTCACATTCATGCATGTTGGCAACATTTCTCTGGTCACTGTAAACATCCCCTCCTGTTACGCCAATCGTTTCTGTAGACCCGCATATATCTGCAGGAAAAATATAAATACATGTACATATATGAAACACGCCATGTGATTTTGTACCTTCAGACATCTGCGTAATTTCATTAAATATGTTTACAAAATTTACAATATCATAATAAAGTACAAAGTTAACAAAATTTTCAGAGTACATGCAGATGTACTCTGAAAGTTTTGTCAACTTTTTATGCCATTTACGGAAAATATTGTAACGTATTTCATGAAATTACACAAATGTCGGAAGGTACAAAATCCCATTGCATGTCTCATACAACGAGTACAAAATAGTAAGCATGTCTAAAACCATCGCTTATTGTGTCTACATGAAATATTTGGTGGAACAGCCACACCATTTAAGTCTCCATCTCATTTGGCTGGGGATATATTGCACTTCATGTTTTCTTTCAAAATGGCATACAGAGGCAATCTAGGATTTGAAACTGAGGTTAATATAAGGCCAAGACACAACAAGTTTGCAAGATTATAAGTTAATTGTAAGTTAATTGCCCCATAAATAATACATCTAGGATTTTATAAAACAGTGGCCATCTTGGATTTCAAGGCATTGATAACCTCCACATTATCAAACTAGTCTTAGCAGATGTGGACGGCCTAAAAATGTGTGAAATGAATACTCATGATTTGGTACTTTTATTTTGGCCTATAGTGTTGTGGCTTAAGGAAATGATCGTGACTGGCTGGCAGATATTACCAAATTTGTTTCGTTTATATTTTATTCTTGAATAAAATTTATTTTTGGAGGAGGCTTAACCGATTTTAAAGGTCAAAGTCAAGGTCAAAGGTCAAGAAATTGTATAATTTATTTATTAATTATCTCAACACCAACATAATATTTTTGAATGTTGGAAAGTACTAGAATAGATCATGAAATGAAAAAAGTATAATTGCCCAACTTTTAATTTACATTTTAATATCAAGGTTGGGCCAAGGTCAAAGTGTAACAAGAGTTGTCAGAAGACAACGAAGCTCGCCTGTTGGCAGCCTTCACTCAAATTTGGCACAGTTGCATAAAAAAACATGAATGTTATATAACTTGACCTTGGGTTTAAGGAGCGCGTGCGGTGACCTTGACATTGGGGTGGTCAGTGGTGCAAGGTGGGTCGTGGGTTTGCTATAGCATAATATAGCATATTAAGATGAATGCATGTATGAAATATCAATGCACTCCCTGAAAACAGAAGTAAAACAAAATTTAACCCAACGTTAAGTTTATGAACGCACTAAGTTGGTGATTTTCTACAGCATGATAGCTATTCACATGAGGAATGCATGTATGAATGTGATAAGTTTGTGACCTTCACCTTGGAGAAAGGGGTGGGAGGGGGTGGGTCATGGATTTGCTGTAGCACAATAGAGGATCATCAGATGAATGCAGGTATGAAATATCAAAGCCTTCCCTGTAAAGAAACAGAAGTTACATAACATTTACCCCAATGTTAAGTTTATGAACATGCTAAGCTTGTGACCTTGACCTTGGGGAAAGGGTTGGGTGGCGAGTCGTGGATTTGCTACAGCATGATAGAGGGTCATCTGAGGAATGCATGTATGAAATATTAAGGCGTTCCATGATAGAAAACAGATGTTATAAGACATTTACCCCAACGTTAAGTTTATGAATGTGCTAAGTTTGTGACCTTGGGGAAAGGGGTGGGGGTGGGTCATGGATTTGCTATAGCACGATAGAGTATCATCAGATGAATGCATGTATAAAATATCAAGGCGTTTCCTGTAAAGAAACAGAAGTTATAACAAGAGGGCCATGATGGCCCTAATTCGCTCACCCGACTTCATGAACACCAGAGGAGAATGTGACATTGAGTTCATATGTGTTTTAAAACAATTGTGCTATTTTTAGATGGCGGTCATCTTGGATTAAGCGATGACTCTCATTTTACCAAATCTGGAAATGCTTCACCCAAGGATCTTAACTTACTATGAAGTTTGGCCAGCATCGGCCAGCATCGGCCAGCATCGGCCATGTGGTTCCCGAGAAAAAGACATTCACAATCTTGAATAAATGGATCTTTTGGCGGCCATCATGGATGACATAATCATCCAATTCCAACAAATATTGTACCAGAGCAATCACCTCATCGATACCTTCAATTTTATATATGACATGAGCATATTTGGTCAAAAAATAAAATTTGACCCCAATTTGACCCCACGGGCCACGCCCATTTTTGACATCAGGGTCACCATTTTAACACCTTTGAAAGAGATTCTACATCGATCATTCCTACCAAGTTTCGTCGAAATCCGGCTGGCGGTTCATGAGAAGAATTTTTTTTTAAGAATTTGCGCTATTTTTAGACGGCGACCATCTTGGATTAGCGATGACCTCCGTTTTAACAAATCTGAAAAGGCTTCACCCATGGACCATAACTGTGAAGTTTGGCCACCATGGGCCAAGCGGTTCGTGTGAAGAAGAATTTTGAAATCTCTAATAAAAGAACGACCTTTTGACCTTTCGGCGGCCATCTTGGATGACATGACCATCCAATTTCGACAAAAAATGTACTAGAGCGATCGCCTCTTTGATACATTTGATTTGATTCGGTCAAAAATAAAATTTTACCCCACGAGCCACTCCCATTTTTGACCCCGGGGTCACCATTTTACAACTTTGAAAGAGCATTGTACATCGATTCATTCCTACCAAGTTTACATCGAATCCGGTCTAGCGGTTCATGAGAAGAAGATTTTATAAGAATTTATGCTATTTTTAGACGGCGGCCATCTTGCTTTAGCGATGACCTCCATTTTAACAAATCTGAAAAGGCTTCATGCATGGACCATAACTTTTAAGTTTGGCTACCATGGGCCAAGCGGTTCATGTGAATTTTTGAAATCTCTGATAAAAGAACGACCTTTTGACCTTTCGGCGGCCATCTTGGAATCTGAGGAATGCATGTATGAAATATCAAGGCATTCCATGAAAGGAAACAGATGTAATGAGACATTTACCACAACATTAAATTTATGAATGTGCTAAGTTTGTGGACCTTGACCTGGGGTAAGGGATGGGCGGTGGGTCATGGTCATGATTTGCTTATCGCTACGAGTGGGTGCATGGATTTCCTACAGCATGATTAGAGGGTCATCGAGGAATGCATGTATGAAATATCAAGGCGTTCCACCTGAAAGTAAACAGATGTAATAAGACCATTTAACCACAACGTTAAGTTTATGAATGTGCTAAGTTTATGACCTTGACCTTGGGGTAAGGGATGTGTTCCCTGTAAATAAACAAAAAAAAAAAAAGAAGTTACACAACATTTACCCCAACGTTAAGTTTATGAATGTGCTAAGTTTGTGACCTTGACCTTGGGGTAAGGGATGGACGGTGGGTCATGGATTTGTTACTATAGCAACGATAGAGTATCATCAGATGAATGCATGAATCAAATATCAAGGCAGATCCATGAAAGAAAACAGATGTCTAAGACATTATAGGACCTTGACCTTGGGGTTAAGGGGTAAGGGCTGGGAGGTGGGGTAATGGATTGCTACAGCATGATTAGAGGCTCATCTGAGGAATGCATGTATGAAATATAAAGGTGTTCCATGAAAGGAAACAGAAGTTATAAAGACATTTACCCCAAACGTTAAGTTTGTGGACGCCGACGCTGACACCGACGCCGCCGGGGGTATGCCAAATTAAGCTCTTCTGCACTTTGTGCAGGCGAGCTAAAAAGCAAAATATTTTGTCTACAGAGCATATCTGGAACATGGAAATGAGACTTTTCCAAAATCAAACTATAAAAGCTGAAATCCATTCCAATAGTAAGCAAGTATTGGCTTGCTTTCTTTGAGCTTATATGTCCTGACCAAGGTCAACAATAAAGAACAAAGGTCAAATAAGTATTGAACATGTTTACAATACAGTATACCAGGGACCATCTTCGTCCCAGAGTACTGACAATCAAATGCCATCTTAAATGCGGTAAATAGTATAACAAATCAAGATAGGCCATACTAAGGTTGAAATTATTTATATTTAGAAGGTATATTATATCAGTGTCAAGGTCTTTGTCAGGTCAAGGTCAACTTATGATGAAAATAATAAAGCAAGCACTACCCTAGCCGAGGTGTACACTGAAGTTGTGTTACAATCCGTCAAGTAGTACTAGAGTTATTACGAAAATGGCCGTTAAAAACTAAATGGATGCCAAGAGATGTCATCAAAGATTTTGAAAATCAATAGGATTCTTCATCTTATTGTGATAAACATATATACCAAATTTGGTTATGATCAGTGAAATAGAACTAAAGTTAATGCATGGACAAGCTGTGCCTGTCCGTTCAATCATAATCAGTGGCTGTGACTGGAGAAATCTAGACCTGTGCATTCTATCAGTCTGATCAGGATGTTCGCCATTCCATCAATTAAACACACGTCATGCATCAAACAAGAAATATAGGCCATTGTCAGGCTACAGTAGAGTGATATTTGATCAGGAGCTACACTGGTCACAAATGTCATAAGCCCCATTTCTCCAGTCACTGCCACATCTGATGGTGTGAATGTGCATCACGATACAGATCCACACAATTTGGAAATGCTGTAAGCATCTAAGCTGTCGACCCATTTCAGGTAACCTGCCCTGTATTGACTGAATACGTACTGACTGATAACATAGTGTTGTATCAGGCATTGCCCTGATACAAACATTCGGGTTACAACAAAGTGAAAACTGACGTTCCATTGGTCGGATGATGTCATGTGACGTTATCAAATGACGTCAGTGCAATGACGCAAAGTAAACAAGTTTTCGTTCTGTCCATAGATAACGACGTCATCTGTGGTCATTTTCGATCATAAAACATTACCTGATAAATAGAATACCAGGTTACTGTCTTTTGATATCAAGTTTATTAGGCTCGGCTCGGAAACGGTAGGAATTCCTTGCCAATTCCTACATGTTCCCTAGCCTTGCCTGATAAACTTGATATGAAGACACTAGCTAGCCTGGTATTTTCTATATAATCGACCATCCAACATGTACATGTAGTTTGCAGTCTTACCTTTTCTACAATTGAAGGTATAAGTGTCGGCGGTAAACTTCTCCTGCAAATGGACGGGTCTGAGCCGCCAGTTACAAGTAGCACATCTTATTGTTGCCTAGACATAATAGTTATACAGTCACAGGAATGGTCCTTGCATGACCCAATAACACTCGCTGTCGGACTGAATATCCATACTGAGGAAGCTGTTAACCACCGGCCGTAGTAACCAGATAGGACGTATTCCTTGCATGGCACATCTGCAACAAATGGTTAACTTAAATCCTTTAACAACCACATGCCATGCCTATAGTCAAATTGGCAAAATGTGTAGATCCAGATGAGACGGCTCGCGATGAGCTGTCTCATCAAGATCTGCACTTTTTTCGAGTAATTTTCATATTTTTCAGATATACCCCCTTTTCATAAATGGACTAGTCTGAAAATCAGTTTGTGACAGTTGGATTGGTTGCAAAATTAACATAATTTATGAAAATCCATTCCAGTTCCTTGGGGGTGAAAGCATTAACAATATTTAACACTTTCGATAACAATCGATCGTAACACATCAAACTACAGTGAAATGGTGATGGCTCAACATGCGATGATGCGTAATGACGGGCTTGCTCAAAATAGCACCACGGTCACAATAATTATCCCTATATGTTTAATATATTTTAAATGCGATGGCTCGAAAAGTGCGATCCCATGAAACATTTTTCGAGTACCATGGACACATTTCTCGCTAGTTTGCTATACGATAGCTCAAAAGTTTTATCAAAGTTTGTGTTTGGCTAATTTTCACACCTCCACATCCGATTTATCATGCTAAAAAGTTGTGCCACGCTCTACCTGTCCATGAAATGTTAATCTAGTTTGATCGCTACCAGTGAGTGTGATAATTTTCCAATTTAATTAAATAATTGCTATCTTAATTTGTCGTTCTTTCCCCGACAACAACTAAACGACATACGGCGATTTATTAAATATCCTGGGTTTTGGCCACTCATAAAAGCAATGGACCATAACTGTTGAGTTTGGCCGCCAATGGCCAAGCGGTTAGCATGAAGACATTTGAAATCTGTAATAAAAGGACGACCTTTGATCTTTCGGCGGCCATCGTGGATGACATAATCATCCGATTTCGACGAAAACTGCACCAGAGCGATCGCCTCATTGCTACCTTCCATTTGATTTATGATATGACCATACTAAGTAATGCATGTGTGCAATATAAAGATATTAGCTGAAGGCAAACATACATTATAGGCGATTTGAGAAAATTAAAAAAAATAAATGGACGGACAGACGAGCGGGCGGGCGGGCACCTCGTCGTCATGTTGTTGTCCGAAATGTCAAAAAGTTTGTACAAGCTTCGTCATCATGGTGCAACGGTAATATATCTTGATGGATTGCTTCAATATTTGGACACTTGATACTTGTAAGCATTTTCAGATTTTCAAAACTTAACTTTTGTTGTCTTATTTAGACCATTTCTAAGCTATCTAGCTAGAAGTCAAAACCCAAAAAATGTGGGCGTTCGGGCGGGCGCACATTTTGGGTTTACGGGGTATTTCCATTGTTTGAAGAACAAAGAAACCTAAACATCAATACAACATTTATGAGCTTACGGAATAAATCGAAGAAATATTTTTTTTAGGCCACGCCCCTAACCTCTTAAACCGCCGGATATTGGCCCGGACAGACAGGACGGGGCCCTCATTATGTTTGTGAAACATGAACATGCCCCCATGGCATACTGTACCGTAACTAGAGATTGTGTGAAAAAAAGCCATTTGAGAAAGTCTTAAAAACCTTTTGACGTAAAAAAATGGCAAAGTGTTTCAGCACCATTTGAATGTCATAAAGGTCAAGGTCATGTCATTGGTGATGTTCAGGTGAACAAACTGTCCAAATATTAAAGAAATCCTTCAAGTAATATTGAAAATAATACATGATGGAGAAACTGGCTAAGTGTTTCAGAGACATTTCGAAGGTGACAAGGGGCAAGGTCATATTAATGGTGACACGAGTGTGTGACAAATGTTCAGGTGATTCATGTGTCCAAGTATGGAAGCAATCCTTCACATAATACTGATGTACACGGACGGATGGACGGCTACACCTATAAGTCATCTCTGTGAAGTTTGACCAACATCAGCCAAGCAGTTCGGGAGAAGATGTTGACGGTCGACAGATGAAAAGCGGTAACAATAGCTCACTTGAGCTTTCGACGTAAAAAAAAATAAAAAAAAAAGGTCCTCAGTGACCTTGACCTTGGGCGGTCAGACATGGGTCGTATGCAAAACAAAGCACCATCCGTAGTCACACATTGTTGCCAAATATTATCAAAATTGGTGAAGGAGTTCACGAGTTATTGGAAAACGAAAGGTGTTACTAACATACATACATGGACTAACGCTATATCCCCTCTTGCCTATCGGAGAGGGCATAATAAATTAATTTACATATTATACTGTGAGATAACTAGATCACAGTAATGAGAGTATGACCAAATCAAACATACCTGAATCACATTTCTTAATCATAAACACAGGTCCAGTTGATGCTATAGCTGACATAGAACCATTAAAGATCTTGCAAAGATGTTCACCTCCATCTTCCCGCGAATACACTGCATAGTCACAATCGATGCGTGCCAAACAAGTACCACGACATGTGTGGATGCTGTCTGCTTTGAATGAATCAAGAGGTGTCAATCCAGTGTCAGTGTCTTCCAAAGTGTTCATACTACAGACATCTGAAATATATAATGGGAAATTATAACATATAACTACTGTCTGTTTTACAAAACCTGCCTAAATTTTAGGGCCATATAGTCAATGCAAAAACAATTTTGATAATATTAAATTTTATCAAAATTTACAATGAGCCTTCTTTTTTATTTTGTGACTATGGGAATTTACCATAGTGGAAAATGAGGGGAGGAGCTGTGGGTGGAGTCAAAAAAAAATTTTTTTTTTATTTTAACTCCTAGCTAGATAGCTTAGAAATGGTCTAAATAAGACAACAAAAGTTAAGTTTTGAAAATCTGTCCATTATTTATGAAATTCAAAAATGTCCCCATGTAAAATCCCATAGACATCTGTGAAGATGTTCCAAATGCTTACATGTATCAAGTGTCCAAATATTGAAGCAATCCGTCAAATAATATTAAAGTTACACCATGATTACGAAGCATGTACAAACTTTTTGACATTTTGGACGACACGACGACACGACGACGGAAAAAGTGGTGACTATAGTCACAACTTCTGCCAAAGCAGGCATGACAAAATCCATAAGCCCCATTTCTCAAGTCACATCCACATAATATTGAGCTGCGCCGCGAGAAAACCTGTCTTTGGGAGTCTGACTACGTCACAAGCTATGACGTCGTGAGCTTAGCTGACGTAATTTTCGCTGAGATTTCCAATTATCGACGTTTGGAAGACCACATTAGTCTTGTTTGGTGTTAAAGTTATATAACGAACATAACAACAACGGATCTCGATGTTTTTAGTATTTTAATGCATTTTTAAAATGTGATTGTTATAGATTGGTTTAATTTTTATTTGAACTTTAATTCATTATAAGATATATTCCCAAATATATAATCGGGCCAAAAAAAACAAAATGAAATAGCTTCGATCTGTCCTGGGTCCCGAGAATGTATTCTTGGGACCCAGATCTATATACTTTGCAAAACAAACTCGGCCTACATTTGTTTACTGATTTTGGTGAAACAATTCAAAGACCAAGAATTTTCCACGAAACAATATGTATTTTAGTACGGTAGTTTAATGCTCATCCACTCAGCCCCCGTGGCTTAGTGGATGAGCATTAAACTACCGTACTAACGATCTTATTTTTTATGTTGTGAATTTTGGCGTATACTCTATGTGTAACGGTAGATACTGTAACATCATTTTGACGTCGCTTGACGTCGCTTTTATGCGACGTCTCTTTTGCTCAAACAACCTGCTGAGTGGTGTTGTATAAAATATAATATCTTAATGAATATTGCAGATATCTTGATCAAATAAAAAGTGTTCAATTCATCATACATATACCATTGTCATAGTAACAAAATGTTAGTTTGACCAAAAATTTCCCGAAGACAGGTTTTCCCGTGACGAGGCTCATATAAGAGTGGGTAGCAAGATCACATTTGTGTGTTACAAATGCTGTCCTATGTCACATAATGGACGTATTCTGTTGTTTACCAGAAAAAAAAATTAATAGAAGAAAATATATTTGAAGCATGAAACGACTTGTGGTGTGGACAGGGACTTAAATCAACAAGGTGAAAATTGAGTCTAAGAGAGACACCAAAAGTACAAAGTTGTCTTTCTTGCGCATGACCATTTGACATACCTTTATGCTGCGATGTACATGTACACTGTCATGACCACATATAGACAAGCCATGTGATTTTGTACATGAACAATATTTACAGAAACTCTGATATTTTCTGTGAATGACGTCAAAATTTGACGAAATTTTCAAAGCAAATGCAGAATTATTCCGCATTTGCTCCGAACATTTCGCCAAAGTTTGATGTCATTTACAGAAAATATTTTTCCTGAATAATCGCACATCTTCTTAGGTACAAAATGGCTGGTCTCACATTTTACTTACCAGGGCAGGTTTTCACAAAGGACACTGCCTGTTCTCCAACACTGGTTTTGATAAAGGCTTCTTGTGTGTACAGATAACACTTCCTTTCCACAACCATATATGTAGCATAGGCACATTTCCACGACTTGAGACACATCTGTTCACATAAATAATTTCCGGATACATCTGCCTCATCATAGTAATGAGACCCACCATGAAATTCCGGAAGCATGGAAATGGCACACATATCTGGAAACAAACAAGCAGCAGGAATCAAATAAATGAAAACAAGATGGGTCAATTTTTAACCCTTATACCGCTATCTTAATTTTTTTGTCATCTGCTGTTTATTTTCTATTTTCCATTTTTATCATCAAAAACATGCTTTGACAGCACTTTAGAATAATTTACAACATGCTGTCATGTTTTTTATTGAGAAATAAGGCAAGATATAAAAGCAACAGTAGACGACAATTGTTGCGTGTAGCGGTCTAAGGGTTAATACCGGAATAGCCCAGGTTCTTTGACAATTTGTGATGCCAATCGGCCATACAGTAAAAGGAGTTACAAGAGCATGGAAAAACGCTCATCAGTGATTCTATATTTTATGTACATCTTGGTGCTGTTTTTCTAGTTTCGAGGTAGAACCAATAATTCATTAAACTGTGTTTATTCCATTGGATGACAGTCCAGGTGTTACATTTATAATAGTATAGCCAATTGTTCTCGTCATTTTATATATTTTCTTTCAACTTCAGGGGACCAGGGGTCTCAAATATGTAATTTCTGTTACATTTACATGACGTAAATATAGCTTTACATTTACTTTTTTTTCTTTTCAAAGGCATAAAACATACAAGAATTCCGCCACGGAAGCGGTGTCGCACCTACCGAGGCATTTGACCGTGAACATTACAAGTAAATAAATTACCTTGACCTTCAGAATTTGGATGTGGGGGTGTGTGTAATGAAGCATCATCCCTAGACAAACATTGATGTGAAATATTATCAAAGTCTGGCAAGGGGTTAAAGAGATATTGTGAAAAAACAATAACTTTAATGCATTTCTGTTACAAAAACGGTGAACATTACAAGTAAATAAATGACCTTGACCTTCAGACTTTGGATGTGGGGGTGTGCGTAATGAAGCATCATCCCTAGACAAACATTGATATGAAATATTATCAATGTCTGGCAAGTGGTTAAAGATATATTGTGAAAAAACAATAACTTTAACGCATTTCTGTTACAAAACCGGATGAACATTATAAGTAAATAAATGACCTTGACCTTGAGAATTTGGATGTGGGGGTGTGCGTAATGAAGCATCATCCCTACAAACATTGATGTGAAATATTATCAAAGTCTGGCAAGGGGTTAAAGAGATATTGTGAAAAAACAATAACTTTAACGTATTTCTGTTACAAAACCGGTGAATATTACAAGTAAATAAATGACCTTGACCTTGATAATTTGGATATGGTGGTGTGCGTAATGAAGCATCATCCCTATACAAACATTGATGTGAAATATTATCAATGTCTGGCAAGGGGTTAAGAGATATTGTGAAAAAACAATAACTTTAACGCATTTCTGTTACAAATCCGGTGAACATTACAAGTAAATAAATGACCTTGACCTTCAAAATTTGGATGTGGGGGTGTGCGTAATAAAGCATCATTGCTAGACAAACATTGATGTGAAATATTATCAAAGTCTGGCAAAGGGTTAAAGAGATATTGTGAAAAAACAATAACTTTTAACGCATTTCTGTTACAAAACCGGTGAACATTACAAGGAAATAAATGACCTTGACTTTCAGACTTTGGTTGGATGTGGGGGTGTGCGTAATGAAGCATCATTCCTAGACAAACATTGATGTGAAATATTATCAATGTCTGCCAAGGGGTTAAAGAGATATTGTGAAAAAACAATAACTTTAACAAGCATTTTCCCTGTTACAAAACCGGTGAACATTACAAGGAAATAAATGACCTTGACCTTCAAAATTTGGATGTGGGGGTGTGCGTAATGAAGCATCATCCCTAGACAAACATTGATATGAAATATTATTACTGTCTGGCAAGGGGTTAAAGAGATATTGTGAAAAAACAATAACTTTAACACATTTCTGTTACAAAACCGGTGAACATTACAAGTAAATAAATGACCTTGACCTTAAAAAATTGGATGTGGGGGTGTGCGTAATAAAGCATCATTGCTAGACAAACATTGATGTGAAATATTATCAAAGTCTGGCAAAGGGTTAAAGAGATATTGTGAAAAAACAATAACTTTTAACGCATTTCTGTTACATAACCGGTGAACATTACAAGGAAATAAATGACCTTGACTTTCAGACTTTGGATGTGGGGGTGTGCGTAATGAAGCATCATTCCTAGACAAACATTGATGTGAAATATTATAAATGTCTGGAAAGGGGTTAAAGAGATATTGTGAAAAAACAATAACTTTAACACATTTCTGTTACAAAACCGGTGAACATTACAAGGAAATAAATGACCTTGACCTTAAAAATTTGGATGTGGGGGTGTGCGTAATAATAAATGACCTTGACCTTGAGAATTTGGATGTGGGGGTGTGCGTAATGAAGCATCATCCGTAGACAAAGATTGATGTGAAATATTATCAAAGTCTGCCAAGGGGTTAAAGAGATATTGTGAAAAAACAATAACTTTAACGTATTTCTGTTACAAAACCGGTGAACATTACCAGTAAATAAATGACCTTGACCTTGATAATTTGGATTTGGGGGTGTGCGTAATGAAGCATCATCCCTAGACAAACATTGATGTGAAATATTATCAATGTCTGGCAAGGGGTTAAAGAGATATTGTGAAAAAACAATAACTTTAACGCATTTGCCTTACAAAAAGACGCGGACGACGCGGACGACGCGGACGACGCGGACGACGCGGACGACGCGGACGACGCGGACGACGCGGACGACGCGGACGACGCGGACGACGCGGACGACGCGGACGACGCGGACGACGCGGACGACGCGGACGACGCGGACGACGCGGACGACGCGGACGACGCGGACGACGCGGACGAGCGGACGACGCGACGCGGACGACGCGGACGACGCGGACGACGCGGACGACGCGGACGACGCGGACGACGCGGACGACGCGGACGACGCGGACGACGCGGACGACGCGGACGACGCGGACGACGCGGACGACGCGGACGACGCGGACGACGCGGACGACGCTCTGTATACAACGCATCATGAAGGTACAATATGCAAATGCAACGTTGTAAGTGTGTCTATGCACCCATTTTGGTTTCAGCCGACATACATACATATGGACATGTATAAACCCCGAACGATAATGATGCATGTAATGTGTAACCTTAAAATTCCGAATACAGACTGGCCTCGTTCTCGGCAATGACTTAAGTTGTGTTACCATCGTGTTTATTTATAAATCGCGTGCCCATAAACAGTGTTCATTGCATTAGTAGCTGAGAGTCGGAAAGGGAGGTTATTCTGATTTTACATTTTTTGTTCAGCGTAACGGTAATGATTCGATTTCGCGGGACAGATACATTAACGTCAGTATTTTTGACAATAAAAGGCAAATTTATTGCAGAATAAGTTTAATGTAAATGTTAAACTATTTTAATTCAGATGCAATGTATAGTAAAGTACAAATGGACAAGATTTGAGAATTACGGGCTTGTGAACTGTGCTGATTGATGATCGGGACATGCCCATTTGGTGCACCACACGTATGCCAACAACAGAAAATAATAACTAAACACACATAACAAGAATTGTAAATACTGTTTTCTTAATGGATTGGTATTATACATAGTTTCTTTACTGAAAATAAAAATAATTTTCCAGTAAATTACACCGGGACACCAGATGTACATAAAATATAGATTGTTTGTTTGTTTGTTTGTTTATTGGTGTTTAACGGCCTATCAACAGCTAAGGTCATGTAAGGCCGGGCAAACAGGTTCGATCCCGTTTTAACCTGAAAATCCCAAAATCAGAATGGAATATTTACATCGAGATACAACATATTCAGCCCTGAAATTAGAATAACCTGACCTGGTGCCAGGTCCATACCGCACCAAAGTCACTTGGCCCCTTCCCCTATTTAAAAGTAAAACCGATAGGATTACTCTTATAAGGGGTATAACCAGATTCAACTGTCACATACAAAATGCCAAAGACGTATGTGAGGGCCAAACCAGGTCTCCAGTCGGGATTCCGGCAAGGATGAACCCCGATCGTTAAATTACCCATCGTGTGCTCCCACCTGCCACCCACCCATACATAAAATATAGAATTACCGACTGTACGCATTTACTGGAGTTGTTAGACCTTTACTTTGGGCATGGCAAGAGCCCGGGTGAGATGGGTAATAATAATATGGGTGATATTAAACATGCGCATGAAGTTTCAAGCCAATTGGTTGTACAGTAAAGAAGTTATAGGAGATTGGAGAAATGCGCATGCATCTACTGGGCGCAAAAGTCATTTGATCTTGACATTGGGCATGGGGGAGCATGGGTGGTTAGGCTAACACTATGGATGATAATAAACATGCACATGAAGTTTCAAGCCAATCGGTCATACAATAACAAAGTTATAGCCGAATGGAAAAAGTGATGGGCAGACTGACGGACAGACGGACGGACCGACGACTTTTGCATCCCTATATCCTATTTTCGCTACACAATGGGATAAAAACATTTATATAAGATATCTACTAAACTCTTTTTGCCCATGCATACTATATATATCCAGCCATCACATTAGTTTTCCTTATACAATATCTACTAAAGTTTATAAGATACCCCAATGTATATGAACTTTATCAGTGGAAAACTGTATGACCGACAGCCAAATATTATTATAATCTGTGAATTAGTTCACAAGTTATTAAGAAATGGTCTGCACTGTTTAAAATTCCATCAATGAAACACCCGCCATGTGTCTAACAAGCACTATAGATTGTTATCAGGCTACAGGAGTGCGTGCACTATTTGATCAGGAACTACGCTGGTCACAAATCTCACAAGTCCCATTTCTCATGTCACGGTGTCCGGACACATTTGAGTTCGTACCTCTTGGACAGGTTTTCACATGCAGGCTGCTTCCAGTCATAGTCCAGGGTCTGAACGTTTCCTGTTTGTACAGGAGACACCTGGTGCGGTCAGGATACGCCTCGGTGAGCATGTATGTGAAGCTGGCAGCGGAGCAAGCTCTATCGTCCATGCACGCCTGTTGGCAACTGGCATCACTCCCCGCTGTGACGCTGCGGTAGTAATCCTCTCCGCCATATGTTCGTTTACCATAATGTGGTTGCCTCATTCGACATGGCGTTTCTTCTGCAGAAAATACAATACCGTGTACAATACAATTCAATACAAACAAAATCTTACTTGAGTAATGATATTTATTAAACGAGTTTACTGATTTCATCAGAAACGAGGCTATGCCAAGTTTCTTATGAAATCAGTCAATGAGTTTAACCAGATGGCCGCGTCCCACATGTCGAGCCTGCCGACGCATTTGATGGTATTTTTAAAAACTTACGGACGGACGGACGGACGGACGGACGGACGGACGGACGGACGGACGGACGGACGGTACGGACGGACGGACGGACGGACGGACGGACGGACGGACGGACGGACGGACGTACGGACGGACGGACGGACGGACGGACGGACGGACGGACGGACGGGACGTTCTTACATTAGGGTACTTATGTGGCTTATCACATGTTAAATATTAGCCACATAAAACGATTTTTAGCCACATAAAACGATTTTTTAGGTGGCTAATTGTAACCAACCCTATCCTTTAACAAGTCCATAACCCTGTGGGGCTAGCCACATAAGTACCCTAATGTGTGCCCGGACGGACGGACGGACGGACGGACGGACGGACGGACGGACTATGTGATCACTATGTCTCGTTTTCCGCAAGCTGGCTCGACATTAACTGTCATATTAAATGAACACAAATCAGTCAACAAGTAAATAAATATAATATTACATCAACACAGAAGTTATATTCTATTTATTGCATAAGCAGCATATTATACATTGAAGCTGTACTGGTCATCTATCAGGTTTTCTGCAGCGGCCTAATTTGCATATTTATTACACTAGCGTATTATGAGTTTATTACACTGTGTTATTACAGTCTAAGTCCTTTTATGTAATAGAACAGATTTATTTAATGTCGTCATGATAGAAATAGCATTTACAGACAACTTCATATGGCCACCTCTTTACAACAATCCCCCTCTCTGTAACAGCTGGTATTTTATATCCCAAATGGATGATTGCCTCTATACTTCACCTCCATACAACAGCCACCTCTCTACAACAGCCAGTTTTGTGTCTTTCCATGTGCGACTGCTGTAGAGAGGTTGCCCCGTATCAATGCATGAGGATTAACTTGTGCCACAAGCTAGCCCCTTTCAACACTACATACCTCTTTAGCGATGTTTGCGAACAGTGTAGATCCAGATGAGCTGCCTCATAACGAGCCATCTTATCAGGAGCTGCACTTTTTGCAAGTAATTTTCATATTTTTTAAGAAGAAAAAAAAAACACACCCTTTTATAAATGGACTAGTCTGAAAATCATTGTGTGACGATTGGATTGGTCCTTAAATTAATTCCCCAGCTGACAGTTACTGATCGCTTAAAATATACAGCTGCACTGGATTTTAAAAGGGGAAAAAATGCCCTTTTGGAGAAACTTTCAAAATCGTGTGATTTGATGAAGCAACCAACTTTTGACAGCTGTTTGTTTACATTGACGATAAGTTCAATAAATAGGACGCTTGGTGAAAGTAGTTCCGGCCGCAAGTGTCAGATAAAAACCGGAAGTGACTGATAAACTTTGCACATGCCCAGAAGCACATTGACATGTTATAACTTTTGTTTATCGGGCAGCTGTTATCGGTGCAAAAATGCATTAATGACATGATAAAATAATTTACTATATGCTTTGACAGCACTTTAGAATCATTTCCATTGGAAATGATTCTGAAGTACTGTCAAACCAGGTTTTTATTGAGAAATAAGGCATGATATAAAAGCAACAGCAGACAACAATTGCTGTGTGTAGCGGTCTAAGGGTTCAATATTCAGACACTATTTTCTTTTGAAAACCCCATATAAAAAAGAATTTTCCAAAGCAAAATGTATCCAAATAATGTACACTATTATTGTGATAACCAAGTTCAACCATACCCACCCTAAATATTTGGACACTCTTGGGAAACCATATATTTGTACATATACATGTAGTAATTTCCAATAACCTCCGAAGCACATTTAATACACACTCTTTTAAAGTCACTCTTTTTATTAAATTTTCGACCACATCATCATTATAAAAATAGTGTGAAACTGTATTGCTAATACAGTTAATTACACAACAATATTTTGATTAAAATTTAATAAAAATAGTCACTTTAAAACAAAATTCATTTGTAATTTTTTTTTCATTTTGTGATGACGATTGGATTGGTCGGAAAATTAAGATATCAAAATCCATTCCAGTTATTTAGGGTTGAAAGTATTAAACGGTGGTGCCCAACATGGGTGTATCAATTTACCATTCGGGCAAGATTTCCCTGCAACTGCCCAGCCATCCATCTCCACTGGTGTGATGTGGTACATCTTGTACAGAAGGCAGGTATAGTGTGTCACCATGGTTCCGTCAACCTCCTCCGTCACTGGCCCGTACGCGACCAGATCACAGAGGAGTGACAGGTCACATGCAGCATGGCATCCGTCGGGCGTGTCGGCCTCTTGCTGGCTGTAGAAGATGTTGCCGGCACCCAGGCCTTCTGTCACGTGAAATTTGCACACCGTTGTTGCTGGGGTTGCGTCAGATGGAGACATCTTCACTGGAGAAGAAAATGCAGGCATCGTACGATATATCATGAAAAATATTTACAATATTTTCCGTAAATGACATCGAAAGTTGACAAACTTTAGGTTCTATTCCGCATTTGCTGCGAAAATCATTTTCTGTCATTGCACTATTCAGGCACACAGACCGATGCTGTGCATATGCAAATTTGTCGCATATTTGTTCACATATTTTGAGGTTAACAACATATTTATCCCATTATTGAATTTCATATGAAAATTGCATATGCAAATGATATAAAGTGAACCAATATGCAATTCATATGCAAAATCTTCATATGCATTTCATATGCAAATCATAAGAATTTCACATGAAGACCCATATACAATGCTTTTAAATCTATAAAATTTTCATATGAATTTCATATGAAAAGCATATGAATTTCATATGAATTTTGCACATGAACAAATAATGTATAATTTATAAGAATTGCATATGAAAATAAATGTATGTTTCATATGAATTGCATATGCGCCAAGCCATTTCAGGCTTTTATATGCGCTGAATTCAAACAAATGCAAACAGTATGATCATCTACTGCTTCTGCTGTACATGTATCAATCCATCCTGCAAGCTTTCTTGTAGATTCTGGAGTATCAAACCTTCCACTACAGAAGCGTTTTCTGAGAATGTAAGAAGGGCACATCTGCAGACGTATGTGTGGAAACAAGCATTGGTGCTTCAGCCGGTAACTCTCGATCCAACACAATATGGATGGAAGAAAGATGAAGACACAAAATCTCTCTTGCCGTGGGTGGGTTATACCGAGTAATGTAGCCGTTTCCCCCACAGATATATTGCAGTACAGACACGCCATGCAAAACAATGAAATGCCGTTGCAGTAAGTCAAAACTTCCATGCACTGTAGTTTGTGTATGCCGTGCCGTTACAATAGTAGCACTGGGTCTGTGACAACAGGAGGCGAAGTGCAATGATGTCACTGAATACATATATGCATTCAAGAAATGTTTGCAATATTTTACGATATAACAATCGTAAGCTGGTATACATTTCCAGTCACTACACTATCATTCATTACATTGTAGTGCAGATGAAAACTAGATTTGATTGTGATAAATGCGCTGATACTGTATGGCACACAAATCTCAGAGTATTCTGAATTATTGTACACAAGCACCGCGTATTGCCAACAATGACATGCTTGGCAGCCATTTTGGATTTATTATACAATTTGCAAATTATAAAAGTATTGAAAAGTATTCAATTATTCAATCATTTAATTATGACCATTGAATTGAGATTCTGAAGTTCATAGTTACTTAAATATTTCAGTATTTTTTTTATTCGGTGACTAAAAATTTAAGTTTGGTGGCCATCTTGGATTTATAAAAAATAAATAAGCATGGCTTTGGATCATAATATATTCGCAATATCTTACTAAATGCGTCAAGCCCGTTATTTATTTTGAAAGTACAATCAATATTAGGCACGATAATAGGTATAATAACGATATTTGGCAGCCATCTTGGATTCATGCTAATATAAAACAAGAGGGCCATGATGGCCCTAAGTCGCTCACCTGACTCCATGAACACAAGAGGAGAATGTGACATTGAGTTCATACGTGTTTTAAAAAAATTGTGCTATTTTTAGATGGCGGTCATCTTGGATTAAGCAATGACTCTCAGTTTACCAAATCTGAAAATGCTTCACCCAAGGATCTTAACTTACTATGAAGTTTGGCCAGCATCGGCCATGTGGTTCCTGAGAAAAATACATTCATAATCTTGAATAAATGGACCTTTTGGCGGCCGTCATGGATGAACATAATCATCCATTTCCGACAAATATTGCACCAGAGCAATCGCCTCATCGATACCTTCAATTTGATATATGACATGAGTATATTCGGTCAAAAATAAAATTTGACCCCAAGGGACACGCCCATTTTTGACCTCGGGGTCACCATTTTAACACCTTTGAAAGAGCATTCTACATCGATCATTCCTACCAAGTTTCGTCGAAATCCGCCTGGCGGTTCATGAGAAGAATTTTTTTTAAGAATTTGTGCTATTTTTAGATGGCCACATCTTGGATTAGCGACGACCTCTGTTTTAACAAATCTGAAAATGCTTCACCCATGGACCACAACTGTGAAGTTTGGCCACCATGGGCCAAGCGGTTCGTGTGAAGAAAAAATTTAAAATCTCTAATAAAATAACAACCTTTTGACCTTTCGGCGGCCATCTTGGATGACATGACCATCCAAAAAATGTACCAGAGCGATCGCCTCTTTGATACCTTCGATTTGATATAGACATGACCATATTCGGTCAAAAATAAAATTTGACCCCAATTTGACCATGTCCATTTTTGACCCCGGGGTCACCATTTTAACAAATTTGAAAGAGCATTGTACATCAATAATTCCTACCAAGTTTCGTCGAAATCCGGCCAGCGGTTCATGAGAAGAAGATTTTTTAAGAATTTATGCTATTTTTAGACGGTGGCCATCTTGGATTAGCGATGACCTCCATTTTAACAAATCTGAAAAGGCTTCATGTGAAGAAGAATTTTGAAATCTCTGATAAAAGAACGACCTTTTGTGGCGGCCATTTTGGATGACATAACCATCCAATTTCGACAATAAATGCACCAGAGTGATCGCCTCATTGATACCTTCGATTTGATATATAACATGACCATATTCGTTCAAAAATAAAATTTGACCCAAATTTGACCACACGGGCCACGCCCATTTTTGACCCCGGGGTCACCATTTTAACAACTTTTAAAGAGCATTGTACATCGATCATTCCTACCAAGTTTCGTCGAAATCCGGCTTGCGGTTCATGAGAAGAGGACTTTTTAAGTATTTATGCTATTTTTAGAAGGCGGCCATCTTGGATTAGCGATGACCTCCATTTTAACAAATCTGAAAAGGCTTCACCCATGGACCATAACTTTTAAGTTTGGCTACCATGGGCCAAGCGGTTCATGTGAAGAACAATTTTGAAATCTCTAATAAAAGAACGACCTTTTGACATTTCGGCAACCATCTTGGATGACATAACCATCCGATTTCGACAAAAAATGCACCAGAGTGATCGCCTTGTTGATACCTTCGATTTGATATATGACATGACCATATTCGGTCAAAAATAAAATTTCACCCCAATTTGACCCCACGGGCCACGCCCATTTTTTACCCCAGGGTCACCATTTTAACAACTTTGAAAGAGCATTGTACATCAATCATTCCTCCCAAGTTTTGTCGAAATCCGGTTGGCGGACCTTTTGACCTTTCGGTGGCCATCTTGGATGACGTAACCATCTGATTTCGACGAAAAATGCACCAGAGTGATCGACTCGTTGATACCTTCGATTTGATATATGACATGACCATATTCAGTCACCATTTTAACAACTTTGAAAGAGCATTGTACATCGATCATTCCTACCAAGTTTTGTCGAAATCCGGTTGGCGGTTCTTGAGAAGAAGATTTTTGAAGAATTTGTGCTATTTTTAGACGGCGGCCATCTTGGATTACGTAATGACGTCATTTTAACAATTTTGTAATCCCCCTACCTAAGGACCATGACCATGAAGTTTGGTGACTATAGGCCCAATGGTTACCGAGGAGAAGATGTTTGAAAATGTTCACGGACGACGACGGACGACGACGGACGACGACGGACGACGACGGACGACGACGGACGACGGAGGACGACGACGGACACATTGCGGTAACAATAGCTCACATGAGCTTCGCTCAGGTGAGCTAAAAATTCCTCAAGGATGACAAAGTGTCATCAGTTGGATTCTAAGACTAGAAGGTCTATACTACCAAAATCTGCAATCAAAAAAACTATGGTATTCAAAACAAGGTTAAGCTCCCGGCTGCCGGACTATTCTGTCTGTATAATTATTGACTAATATATTTTTACAATTATTTTAAAGACGGGCGGACAGTAATGTAATATATATACAACTAATACTTCCAACATATATTAGTAGTCTAAACAGCATTGTAACGTTTAATTTCGGACTGGAACATCATGATGCACTCATTGATATAGTCAGGGCCTATCAGTTAACAGTTAATAGTCAACACAGATATAGTGAGTATGCCAATTTATGTACATGTACATACTTGACAAAATGCCTGTAAAATGGCGGCCATCTTTCATTTATATAAATTATAATTATATTCCTTTAAAATATGAGAAGTAACTCTTTTGCAATGTGTCACCTCATATGTGTCAGAAATTGTTATCATTTCCCTTCTGGTATTACTGGTACAAAATTATGCAATTTCTGTTAGCAGATTAACACTGGCCACCACCCTTTTTCATATATATTTAAATATTAATTATCTTTTGACATATGCCATTGTTAGCACGATTGTGTACAATCATCTTGTGAGCCCGTCTATGTTGCCTGGTATCGAAACTGATCAGCATAATCAACATAATGTGTATACAAGAAACGAGGCAAAGCCACGAAGGCCAGGTTTTTTACAAGCATGGACACTTGGATAACATAATTATACCCACTTTTTGTAGACTAGATGGCCATGGCCTGCATGTCGCGCCTTGGGGCGAGGCATGGACACTAAAAAAATAGATATAGTAGATGGAAAAACTTTCTAACGAAAAAACTTTGTACCGGCGGCGGGCGGGAGGGCTGGGCGGGCGTGGCGGGCGGCGGGCGGGCGGATGCGGGCGGGCGGTGGGCGGGCGGGGCGGGAGGGCGGACGGACGGTACGGACGGACGGACGGACGGACGGACGGACGGACGACGGACGGACGGACGGACGTATGCCAAAAATGCCGACGATATCGCGCTTTCCGCAAGCGGGGGTGCGACAATGATGATAAACACCCATGTGAAGTATGAAGGTAATGGGTGTGACGCAGTTGCAGAGATATAGTACACGAAAAAACTTTAACAAATAAATTCAAAGTAATTTGACCTTGACATTGCGCACAGGGGCCGCACGGTTGGGGGTTAGAATGAAAATATGGACGATGATAAACACCCATGTGAAGTTTCAAGGTAATGGGCGAAGCAGTTGCAGAGGTATAGTATAACAAAAAAAGTTTTAACCAAAACATTTAACCAGACGTACGTTAAAAAGTTAACGTTGAAAATGGCTAAGTCAATTACGTAGAAATAATAGGTGAAGGTAAAAAAATGGTCACATGTTGGATAGTTGTATGTGGTAGGCACCCCTTGGTTATGAAGCTGTGAAAGTTTGGTGGTCCTAGGTGGTACAGTACCAAAGAAATGGACTTTTAAAACACGAAAACTTAACATTGAAAACGCGAAAATTAACATTGAAAATGGCCTAAGTCGATCTGCTGCGGAAAAAATGGGTCAAGTTAAAAAAAAATAAAAAAGTAACATGTTGGATAGTGATATGTGGTGGGCACCCCTTGATTATGAAGCTGTGAAAGTTTGGTGGTTCCTAGGTGGTACAGTAACAAAGAATGGACTCAAACATGAAAACTTAACATTGAAAATGGCTAAGTCGACTGCGCGGAAAAAAGGAAAAAAATGGGTCAAGTTAAAAAAAAAGTAACATGTTGGATAGTGATATGTGGTGGGCACCCCTTGATTATGAAGCTGTGAGAGTTTGGTGGTCCTAGGTGGTACAGTAACAAAGAAATGGACTCAAACACGAAAACTTAACATTGATTGTGGACGCCGCCCGCCGCCGCCAGCCCGCCCGCCGCCCGCCCGCCCGCCCGGCTTTCGCCAATCCAATAGCCTGGATTTTTTTTCAAAAAACCTGGCTAAAAATGGTGGCCATCTTGGATTTATTGAACATGTTGATATCACAAAATATGCCTGGTAAACCGGTGGATGCATTATATTTATTAATTATCCGAAGTTGGTTGGCAAATTCCCTTCGTTTATGCATGTACGATACATCTAAAGAGAAAAATTCTATAAAATAATGTAATTTTCAACAATTACTGCCATCCTGTTTGTGGAACTTAACAAGTGTGCCCGACTGCCATGATGCTTCTAACACATGTAATGTTCAGGATACATCTATCTGAACGACTACTGGCCATATAACTTCAGAACTAGTGTTTGGTACCCACATTGATAGCACGTCTTTATCAATTTATTTACATATTTTAGGAAATTCCTGTACAATGGCGGCCATCTTGGATTTTTACAAGCTCGGTTCAAGCTTATATCAATTGTTATATATTCGATAATGTATTAGCTATTCAATAAATTAAGATGCGCCAATATGACTTTTCTAATATTGGTTCCACAATGTAATATATATCCTACGGTAGCCGATGCTTTTTTCACTGGCGGCCATCTTGTTTATGCAAATTAGTGGGCTTAAGCTACTACTTTGAAAAGTCTATCATGCGGAAATATATGTAGTATGTGTGTCTAAACACATTGGCACCAGAAATCTTTGGTGCGCTCGGATGGTTACTGACAACCCTAATGCGCCCAGGGCCTATATGTCTTCACATGTGACAATAAGTGAAATTAACCCTTGGTCGTGAGTTGGATTGGAAAATAAATACAATACATGGTAACGATATGTAAGTCATGCAGTCACTAGTGTAATCAGTTCTACATTAACCACTACATGTGCTGTATTCATTCTTCTAAGTAAACATTATTGAAACTAATATAACAAAAACCTAACCATATACAGTTCAAGATGACCATCAACATGGTCGCTTTTGCAATTAGAGATGTGATATTTACGGATCTATATGTACACTTTTAATACAGCTAAATTTAAAAAAATAGTTGATAATACCCTTAGACCAGGGAGGTCCCGCATCTTGCGATGACACCGAACTCTGCTAGCCCATGACATATACTCGAATACATGTCTCTGGTTGCTATAGTAATGGAATATGATTGTCCATCAGCGTTGTAATAAATTTGAAAGACAACTACAAACTACGTGTGGTATGTATGTGCTAAACAGGTACAATGTAAATAAAATTCTGCATTCAGTAACACATGGTACATGATTATAGAGTTGTTTGATCATTAGAATGACATTACCTGTTGTCAAATAGAGAAATATATATTCAGACGACCCCAAAGAGCCAGCAAAACACACAACCACACAACTGTGGTACAATGCGGCAGAAAACACCTTCCACAAACCTGATCCTTACCAGATAAATAGTTAGAATTCCATATAGACAATAGTTCAGTTGCATAGTAATATCCAAAATTTAATGTGTCTCGATAGAGGCTATGTGATATTGTTTAGATGAACATGTTGATACATTGCATAATATGTTATGGAGATACGTTATCATTCATGGGGATTTAAATGTATATTGATGGTCCTATGAGTGGGTGTGGCTACACGTGGTGGATGTGCATACTTCTTAAACTGGACTAGACTGATGTTTGAATACCCCGGAATCGCTTTTTCAGACTACATACATACTAATATTGGTTTGTATAAATTATATAGTAAATATTGGTAATTTGACACAACAGGTGCAGAATAACACGTGTGCTATAATTAAGACAAAATAGTTTATGTATGCGTACATAACAGCAACATGAATATAGTGGATATATTTGAAGAGCATGTGCATGCTTTTAGAAAGTTCATGCACCTTCAATGTCTTTGTTTATATGAAAATTATGAAATGGTATATCAACCTTACAGGTTATCAAATGTAACTATTATGAAGTGATGGTTAAATATTTACTTACAACACCTCACTTACAAAATACAATATTGTCATGGGTGCCTCTCAAATAAGACTAATGTCGCAATATACCTGCATGTATTAGGCAATGGCCATGATGCATGCACTGGTGTGCACTTACATTGGTAACTGATGACGGTCATACACATTGGAACAAACACGTTCTCGTATGACACATACTGTATTTCAGTAGTTATACAAGTTATACAGTTTTACAGTTTGGGTCGTCTTCTATGCATGTGTGAAGTTTAATAAACTAGAAAATATGTTCATAGAACACGGATGTCCCACATATCGCTTTGATAATAAATGAGGCCAAATTCCAAGTCAAAATTTTCTTTTACCCGAGCGTTAAAGTTTTTGAAGCACCAAGTATGTGACCTTGACCCTGGGCTTGGCGGGGGCAGGACGAACGTGGATTTGGCACAGGGCGGTAGAGGACCATTAGAGCAACGCGTATATGAAATATGAAGTTGATCCGTGAATGGAAAGAAAAATTATAAGATATTTACCCGAGCGTTAAAGTTTTTGAAGCACCAAGTATATGACCTTGACCCTGGGCTTGGCGGGGGCAGGACGAACGTGGATTTGGCACAGGGCGGTAGAGGACCATTAGAGCAATGCATATATGAAATATGAAGCTGATCTGTGAAAGAAAACAGAAATTATAAGATATTTACCTGAGCGTTAAAGTTTTTGAAGCACTAAGTATGTGATCTCAACCCTGGGCTTGGTGGGGGCAGGACGAACGTGGATTTGGCACAGGGCGGTAGAGGACCATTAGAGCAATGTGTATATGAAATATGAAGGAGATCGGTCAAAGGATGAAGAAATTATGAGACATTTACCCGAGTGTTAAAGTTTTGTGACGGACGGACGAACGACGGGAGGACGGGACGCACCTTCCTACGAATGAATACTTGTTGGGTTTTTACTCTATATATCCAACAAGAGTACCCAACACTATCCTAACCCTACCCAATAAGATACCCGTACGCTTACAACAAGTACCCATTCGTGTGTGCGGACGGACGGACGGACAAGGGTAACACTAAATGCCCCCTCCACTATCGTGGTGGGGCATACAAATATTCCAAAGGGTGTTCGAGTTATGCTCTGGATACAAAATCAGAGCACGAAACAACAAAGGGAGATAAGTAAACAAGAATTCCGCGGAATCAAATGCCTCGCCTTGTCCAGCCTTGACCTTGAGCCTGGGCCCGAAAGCAATTTTCACTGGCCCGAACATATTATACAATTATTGACTAGTGAGCCAGAATATCAGATTATATTCTATGGCTCACTAGTCAATAATTGTTTTATTATATGATAATAGTCTGTATATAGCACTTACGACCTTATGCTACTAGACAAAAATTTAAAAGAATTTGTATGAAAAAAAGAAATGGAAAAAAAAAGTTTAAAAATAAAAAATAACAATGCTTGCTACTGGAGCCCAGAATTTTTTTTTAATAGTCCTATATGTATCTATATATCTGCACAGGTCCACATAATGCCACAATATTTTCAACACAGTTTACGGAAATGTAATATACAATGTACGGACGGACGGACGTCCTTACGTGACATCCCTTAGGTGGTTTTTACTATATAAAAGATCAAAGGAATGACCACCTAAGGAACAATAGGCTTAAGTGGTCAACGGAATAAATCTATTGTATTCTTTTGTCTTAGGCCACGCCTCTAACCACCTAAGACCCTGTATGTGTGCCCGGACGGACGGACGGACGGACGGACGGACGGACGGACGGACGGACGGACGGACGGACGGACGGACGGACGCACGGACGGACGGGACGGACGCACGGATGCACGGACGTTCTTATATTACTATACTTATGTGGCTTATCACATGTTAAATATTAGTCACATAAAACGATTTTTAGCCACATAAAACGATTTTTTAGGTGGCTAATTGTAACCAACCCTATCCTTTACCAAGTCCATAACCCTGTGGGGCTAGCCACATAAGTACCCTAATGTGTGCCCGGACGGACGGACGGACGGACGGACGGACACGGACGGACGGACAAGGGTAACACTAAATGCCCCCTCCACTATCGTGGTGGGGCATAAAAAGGGTGTTCGAGTTATGCTCTGGATACAAAAGTAAACAAGAATTCCGCGGAATCAAATGCCTCGCCTTGTCCCGCCTTGACCTCGAGCCTGGGCCTGAAAGCAATTTTCACTGGCCCGAACATATTATACAATTATTGACCAGTGAGCCATAGAATATTCTATGGCTCGCTAGTCAATAATTGTTTTATTATCTGATAATAGTCTGTATATAGCACTTACGATCTTATGCTACTAGCCAAAAATTGAAAAAGAATTTGAAAAAAAAAAAATGAAAAAAAAAATGGAAAAAAAAAGTTTAAAAATTAAAAATAATAATGCTTGCTACTGGAGCCCAGAATTGAGACCAGAATTGTTTTTTTAATAGTCCTATATTTATCTACATATATCTGCACAGGTCCACATAATGCCACAATATTTTCAACACAGTTTACGGAAATGTAATATACAAAAAAAAAGTAAAATAATAATGCTCGCTACTGGAGCCCAGAATTTTTGTTAATACTCCTATATTTATCTACATATATCTGCACAGGTCCACATACTGCCACAATATTGTCAACACAGTTTACGGAAATGTAATAATGTACCTGTATAAATTACCTGTAATAAGTTAGTGGTCAGTTAAAAAATGGAAAAAGAATGGAAAAAAAAAATGGAAAAAAAATAAAATAAAAAAATGCTCCCTACTGGAGCCCAGAATGTTTTTTAATAGTCCAATATTATCTACATATCATATATGCACAGGTCCACATATTGCCACAATATTTTCAACACAGTTTACGGAAGTGTAATGTAAGTGGTCAGTGGTCAGTTGCACATGCTAGCACATGCACAGGTGAATAGTCTGTATATAGCACTTACGACCTTATGCTACTAGACAAAAATTTAAAAAGAATTTGAAAAAAAAAATGAAAACAAAAATGGAAAAAAAAAAGTTTAAAAATTAAAAATAATAATGCTTGCTACTGGAGTCCAGAATTTTTTTTCAATAGTCCTATATTTATCTACATATATCTGCGCAGGTCCACATAATGCCACAATATTTTCAACACAGTTTACGGAAATGTAGTAATTTACCTGTATAAATTACCTGTGGTCAGAGTGGTCAAGACTGGACATTTGCACATGCTAGCACATGCATGCAGGTGAATGGTTCTCCCAGTCTCTATTGTTCTCTCTACAGGTAAGGTGTACAGAGCACACGAGAAAACAGGTATTCATGCATTATTGTCCAGCTTGTAGAGTGCGCAAAACAAAAAAGGGAGATAACTAAAAAATTAGCTACGCAAGAGTTGTCATTCTTGTGCGCGACACACCTCCGGGTCGTGGTCTATGCATGTGTGAAGTTTCATGAAAATATTCCAAAGGGTGGTCGAGTTATGCTCCGGACAGGAAATCAGTGCGCAAAAACAAAAAAGGGAAATAACTAAAAAATTAGCTACGCAAGAGTTGTCATTCTTGTGCACGACACACCTTCGGTTCGTGGTCTAATTGAATGTGTGAAGTTTCATAAAAATATTCCAAAGGGAAATGGGTGGTCGAGTTATGGTCAATCAGTGCGTGAAACAAAAAAGAGAGATAACTAAAAAATTAGCTATGCAAGAGTTGTGATTCTTGTGCGCGACACACCTTCGGGTCGTGGTCTATGCATGTGTGAAGTTTCATGAAAATATTCCAAAGGGTGGTCGAGTTATGCTCCGGACACGAAATCAGTGCGCGAAACAAAAAAAGGGAGATAACTAAAAAATTAGCTATGCAAGAGTTGTCATTCTTGTGCGCGACACACCTTCGGGTCGTGGTCTATGCATGTGTGAAGCTTTATGAAAATATTCCAAAGGGTGTTCGAGTTATGCTCCGGACAAGAAGTGTCTGCGGCGGACACGGACGCGGCCCGCTGTCAAATCCATAGTATCCCCCGACGGAGTCCGGGGGATACAATAATTACTTTAGGATCAGTAAGTATTCGGACATACCCCAAATCCGTAAATTTCTCAAAATATCTCAACAATAACAAAGGGACATCACTCTTCGCGTAACATATACTATCTGGTCAAATCGTCCCCAGACCAAAAATCGTCCCCATACCAAATCGTATTTTTTTATATTTTTTTTGATAATCAAGCAAGCCCATCATCACATCTGGTTCCCGGATTTGCTGTACAATATTATGCGTTAAACCGTGACCGGGTACCGATGGCTGTCAACGACTAATAAGGAAAATGCTAGGCAGCGCTCCAGTTAAGGTGCGGAACTGGATTGTATCTTAGAACCAGATAACGACTATAGCGACTCTGCAATAATTGTTAAACAAGGCAAAACTGTTGTGGGGAGATATCACCCAGGTGATCGCAGTTACTTCTGCGGAACCGCGACCGTCCTCTATCGGGACATTTGCAAGGGGAGGTGGCCTTGAAATTCCATGTTCCTACAGAATATTTGGACGCAAAGAACGAAAGGCACATGTCCGCGCGTTACTAAAAAGGGAAATACGGAAAATTACAGTTTGACAGGTATGTCCATTTTTCTTTGCAGAGGAGGCCATGGGCGTTTATTAGAGGTCCCAATTTTTGTAAAATCGGGCAGAAAATGTTCATTTTTTTGCCCAAAAATGGGGGGTGGGCGTTTATTAGAGTATGGGCGTTTATTAGAATGAATACGGTATCTTAATGTTCTGTATTTTAATATTTACTGTGTCATACATGGAGTAATATGTGCTACAAATCATCCATTCAGCATGGTAGAAAAGGTATATTTTCTATATCCAATTTGCAAATTAGCACCTTCGACCTATATTATTGACAGTAATAATTATATTTATATATTTATTTTACTTAATGGTGTGTAAAGGCCTGTCAACAGCTGAGAGTAATACTTATATGCATCAGAGACGTTCATGTTGCAATACACAACATAGTAAACATGGTAATTGTCTTGGTTGCATCAATAGGAAATGGACATATAGAGAGACGAACATACATTCATTTTGTATCTGAAATGTGTGTGGATTACTAATATGTGACTGTGACGATGGGAGAAATGGGGTTCACGGGATTTGCGACCAGTGTGGCTCCTGATCAAATAGCACACTCCTGTACCCTGATAACGATATATTATGTTTGTTTGAAGCATGATGGGTGTTTCACTGATGGTATGGCTAACAGTGCAGATCTCTAACAGACTGTGCACATACACAGACTGATAGGGATCTGCACTGGTCACAAAATCCATAAGCCCCATTTCTCCAGTCACAACCACATACATGTATACAGGTGTTAGTAGCTACATATTCATATGAACCTTTCATATGTATCTGGCAGCGTATAACGTAATAAAAATTATTATATGTAAAATGGTCATTGTAAATTCAGTGGGTGGGGAATATATAGTTAAAACTACTTTGTTTTTAACATTGCATCATCTGCTGTAGACATTATGTAACATTCACTATGTATTGCAAACACTAGTAAGTACAATTACCATTGATACAATTAAAGGTACATGCCCACGCAGTAGGCACAAAATGTTCTTTATAGGAATTAAATAAGTGTATAATTATGTCATTATTCCACCAGTTCTAAAAATTACGAGTGCCCGCTATACAAATATAATCATTTATTCATTATCAATTTACTGTTAGCGACGTGCGGCAGTAACAATCTATTTTGATAATAAGCGGGGACGACGACTTTCACATCACGGCTTGCAGTGCGCATGCGCAGTATACTACGCATGCTAGTAGGCTTCCCAATGTGTGAACAAGAATATCAACATGTCGAAACGTCCAGGACGGAAATTGTATGAATGGCGTCGGCCAAAAAAAAAAGGCGAAATGTCTGAGGGACAGGCAGTACATGAGAGAGAGTGGTTAATATTGCCGATCAGATCACCAAATGGGAAGAGTTACGTGGAGATTTAGATTTGGACTCGAACAGAGATTTTTCTTCTCAACTTCCGATACTTCACTGCGCATGTCAAATATGTGACATGATTAACCGTGTCACGTGACGCGTGTTGGTAAAAATAGCACGAGGTCGGAAAATACCCTTTCTGGTCGCGGCATATAAAATGCGATTTAACACCAATTAACACGCGCCGTAATTAAAAATAACTCGTTAGTGGGTAGACAAATGGCTCATATAAGGCATGCCAGAAAATGAAAAGTAGTAGTACAGTGTAACCTGCTGCGTGGGCATGTACCTTTAATAGACACCGAAAGAGATTTGCGTAATGAGACATATAGCATAGTTAAATTGTTAATTACCATCACTAAGAAAATGCGAAGCAGACGGACATATGGACAAACACTCGGACACACTGTATCTGAAGTGTGCACGGATAGCTATCAGTATAGTGCCTAAGTAGTTGCATATGCATTTAACAAGTTATAAGTAAGTGACAGTGCATAACATAAATGAAATTCATTACATGTAAAATTCCCATTGTAAAATGTGTGGGTGGGGGGAAATGGTGAAAAATACTTTGTTTTTAACATCTTGTATCATAGACTGCAGACATCAGATAATCGGCATATATGCAATTACCATGTCTAATTAACACTACTAGGTACCATTGACCATGCAGTAACCGCATCAGAAGTGTTCAATTAATTATTTTACAAACTTACCTCACCCACCTATTTTTGGCCAGAAATTTCATGAAAACATGAGGCACAGATACTTTGTTATGTATTGTTCTATCACTTGTAACACCACACCATTTCCTGAAAATGATTTCAAAGCGGGGTCATAACCACCTCAAATTTTCGCTACAAATGCGCGAAAAATACCTTAAAATCTGACGCTAAACCGTACCGGAAAGACAGCATAGCATGCACCATTTTCCAAGATGTCAAAATCAACCGGAGCTAACACTCAGTTTCGTAGCCTCCCAAAGTCAAGAAATATTCATAAACATATTTTTCTAGACACACTGGTGTAACTTACAGGGTCGGTAATGAAGTATATAGAAAATCGTTCACCCCCTTTTTAAAGCTAGCTGCCCACTGTCCCGTGAGACCTTAAGGAAAAATGTTTTTTCCCCGAAACTGCTCGTCTCGCTCTATATTGCTAATTTAATCAATTTTACGTAAAACGCAAACAAAGAAAAATGTACAAAATGAAAGCTGCTGTCGAAATGGGGTGCGGATATCGCCCACCCCCAAAATGGCAAAACGCGAAGTTTCCTTTCGGTGTATCGACTGCAAAATACCATGCTTACCTCTAGCCCTGCTGAACCCTGCATATTTGAGTGCAGTAAACTAAAACTGCTGGATGTTATCTTGGGACATGTTCTTATGTCAAACAATACTGGTTAGAGGTGAAATATGACACCTCGAAAAATCAGACTTTTCCCTTAAGGCATCATGGGACGGTTGAAAATAGCCAAAATTGACTTCTTTTCAGAGGGCGGCGGGTGACTTATAAAAATCACCGCATCTCACAATCAGTTAAGGAGGCTCTTGCGACAAGTATTGAAATATACTCGCAATTGAAGTACAAATCGCGCGCCACAATAAAAATGCAGTAACCGCATCAGATGTGTTCAATTCATTTTTTACAACGCTGTGTCACATTCGGTCGACATTTTCTCTGCCGAATCGCAATCTGGCCTCTCAGTTGAATTCTCTTTTGAAAACATTTACCTGGCCCATATCGATCGGTGTCATTTTGCCATGAAAAATATTGCATGACGCCATTAACGGTAATTCCCAATATGCATAATGCAATTCCACGCAAGTTATAAAACTCCATCATTAGTTTCGAAACTGTGTTTACACGATGCTTAACGATGCTGATTCGTCCAAAGTGGCAAACCTAAGTCAGCTGGACGACATCAAACACACCGCGTGTCAAGATTTACAACACAAAGCCATATTAAATATCAATACACACGGTTGCTGACATTTCGTATTCGTCACTAGACTGGTACCCTGTCTGGTACGTGCCTAGTGAAACAATACTACCGGGAACAGTCTATTTACGACACGGCAAACGTTTTTTATGTGAATTGGGTCTCTATCTCTGACAAATCCCGGCTTATTGCATTAGCGGCCAGACCAGGCGGTGGATTCGCGTAGTCTACACATGGTTTACAATGTTCGCCAATCTTTAATTAAAAACATCATAATTACGTCAGCGGACAATGCAAATTCGTCATATCTATAGGCTGCTTTCAGCATAATTTGGCTGCACTGCTCTGAAATTTCTGTCAACATTCAGCGTCATTTACGAAAGATACAACTGATTTTGATTTTGATTTTGCTTTGTGCAAAAAATCGATAACACCCAGCCGTGTCAACTAACAGGTGTTTATCGTATGACATCATTCAGCACCAGGCTATAAACTGTGTGACCTTCAGGCTATGTTTTGAAATTGCACTGATTGGTCAACACGCCTTTTAATGTGCCGCAGACGTCACGAACGTGCGACTTTCATCCTCGCATCATGGGACAATCAGTAACCCATTTCATGCTGAGGATACGATTATGTTTGTGGAAAATTCGTCGAGACAGTTCAAATGAGTGGTCACAACATATACTTTCATTGAGAAATAACAAAAATAAAAATAAAATATTTAATAAATTTCATATCTGTAAATGTGTATTCCGAAAGGAATGGGTTAAAAAACACTCTGGATTATACACAGATCTGCCACCATATTTCGCTGATATTGATTTCGAAAATATTTTCCGTAAATGGTGTTGAAAGGAGATGATACATACCAATAGTCTGTTACAAATTTAATACAATTTTGATATAGAAATAGGCAAAAAAAATCGGGAGCCAAGGCACAACCGTGTACTAACCGAGCACGTGTTATAGTGAAGCGTGTACTACCGGGTTCACAGTGTAATTGAAGATACTAGAAAACGGTGAAATACAGACCGGGGAATCATGGACATAGAGTCAGCAAATTACGGACATAGCAAACTATGATACGGAAAATACAGACAAAAACGTCCAAGGCACGAATAAAAAAACAGTGCTGAGGAATAAATAACAACAATAACTTGAAGATTTTTTTGGTTTCATTTTTTTGGGAAAATTGGGTGCGTCTTATATTCTCATTTTCCCCCAGATTTTGGAGTGAAAATAGGGGTGTGTCCTATACACTCTTGCGACCTATATACGGCAAAATACGGTATTTACAGATGACGCTTATTATTATAGTATCAGTTTCAAATATGGTATTTGCATATTCACTAGACAAGCGCACAGTCTGTGGTGATATATTTGGATGTTGCGGACATACACATTTACTTTGATTACAGTTAGTACACATATGTGTTAATATGCTGAAACGGTTGTTTACATGTATACTATGATCAAATGAGTTCATTCTTGATCTGTATAAATGGGCATCTTTGCCAATTACCTATTATTCATATGTTTTTGTATGTTTTACATATGAACATCATATGATTTTTTTTCATATGAATTGCATATGTGACACATTTTGCTGGGGGTTGGGGGGGGGGGGGGGGGGGGGGGGGAGGGGGGGGGGACGTGCACATTCTGAAATTTTAGAAGACCTGATAGAGATAAAAATTAACAAATGTTCTGAAGTATGTGTTAACCCTTTCACCCCCAAGTAACTGGGGAATGGACTGTAATATGTTAATCATTCCAACAGGCTAAAAACGATAATCAGACTCCATTTATGAAAAGGGGGTGTTTTTGTTCTTAAAAATATAAAAATTACTTGCAAAAAAAGTAGATCCTGATGAGACGACTAGTCACGAGCCGGCTCATCTGGATCTACACTTTTTGCCAAGACCACTATATAGGCCGGTGGTGTTGAAAGGGTTAACACAAACATCCAAATAAGGTGATTAAAATTTTCCAGTAGATAATTCCTGCGTATGAATCTTCAAAGAAATCAAAAATGTTTATAAACAGCCTAAAAACACTCTTTATGAACTAAAAGTTGGGTATCCAATGTGAGAAAAAAACCATTAAAATATTGATTTATTATTTCATTGCAGCAAAATACGACATGTTTGCTGGCAGTTTGTCCTTATCAATACATAGAGTTTCGAAAATATCAAAGTGTATCCACTTATGTGTCTATTTTTGTCACGCGAGCCGTGTTCGTATATTTCAAACCAATCCGAAGTATGGTTATGGAGATAATAGATACCCGAAGATGTTAAAACAGCAGGCAGGAAGGCATGCCTGCAAGAACGCAGCCGAAATGAGGACAATTTATGAGGAAGGAAGAATATAGTGACCAACTTACACAATAAGATGCTGGATTTGTCTTCAGTCTGCCCCACTGACCGGCTCTGTAACGGTAGCACACAGTCTCATCATGGCTCCTACGGAAAGTTGCCGCGTTACAGTCCTCGTCAAAGCGACAGTCTGCTTCACAGTCAGCAATACTGGACACTGGTTTTGGTCAGCGTGTAGTTTTTCTCCTCCGTAGAAGCCTTGTACCGTCTGGAATTTCAGCAGCCTTCACTGCTTCTACTGCAATGACAATTGGGCTAGGTGTACAGCAATAGTACTTGTATAGCTGGATCGATGGAGTTTTTTTTCTTTTATAATCTGTAAAAAAAATGTCTGTTACAATTAGGGTAGAAAGGGTTAATGAAAACGGTCAAACCTCCATGAATGATCACCCCTCAACAACAATACCCTCTATAAAAGTAAATATTTATCTTCCCAATTGGTCACTTGTTTGTATGTTTATCCTCCATAACAACACCTCTAATAACATACCCCTCTATAACAGTAATTATTTTATCTTCCCAATTGGGTTACCTTGTCTGTATGTTTTCCTCCTATAACAACCCCTCTACAAACAACACCCTCTATACCAGTAATTCTTTTTTTAATTTTCAAGGCACTTTGGTGTATGTTTATCCTCTTTAAAACCCCAAAAAAAACCTCTCTATAACATACCCCTCTATAACATGTAATATTTATCTCCCAATTGGTCACTGTCTCGTATGTTTATCCTCTATAACAACCACCTCTACAAAACAACACCCTCTATACCAGTAATTCTATATCTTCCCTAATTGGTACATTGTCTGTATGTTGATCCTCTATAACAACCACCTCTCTAAAACAACCCCCTCTATAACAGTGATTATTTATCTTCCCAATTGGTCACTTGTCTGCATGTTTATCCTCTATAACACCACATCTCTACAACAACCCCCTCTATAACAATAATTATTTATCAATTGGTTACTTGTCTCATGTTTTATCTTATCTCTATTGGTTACTTGGTCTTGCATGTTTATCCTCAATCTATAACAACTTCCCACTCTCTACAACAACCTCCTTCTATATAACAGTAATTATTTATCTTCCCAATTGGTCACTTGTCTGTATGTTTATCTTCTATAACAACTACCTATCGACAACAACCGCTCTATAACAGTAACTATTTATCTTCCCAATTGGTCACTTGTCTGTATGTTTATCCTGTATAACAACCACCTCTCTACAACAACCACTCTATAACAGTAATTATTTATCTTCCCAATTGGTCAATTGTCTGTATATTTATCCTATATAACAACCACCTCTCTACAACAACCACCTATATACCAGTAATTCTTTATCTTCTCAATTGGTCACTTGTCTGTATGTTTATCCTCTATAACAACCACCTCTCTACAACAACCACTATATAACAGTAATTATTTATCTTCCCAATTGGTCACTTGTCTGTATGTTTATCATCTATAACAACCACCTCTCTACAACATCCACCTCTATAACAGTAATTATTCATCTTCCCAATTGGTCACTTGTCTGTATGTTTATCTTCTATAACAACTACCTATCGACAACAACCGCTCTATAACAGTAATTATTTATCTTCCCAATTGGTCACTTGTCTGTATGTTTATCCTCTATAACAACCACCTCTCTACAACAACCCCTCTATAACAGTAAATATTTATCTTCCCAATTGGTCACTTGTCTGTATGTTTATCCTGTATAACAACCACCTCTCTACAACAACCACTCTATAACAGTAATTATTTATCTTCCCAATTGGTTACTTGTCTGCATGTTTATCCTCTATAACACCACATCTCTACAACAACCCCCTCTATAACAATAATTATTTATCTTCCCAATTGGTTACTTGTCTGCATGTTTATCCTCTATAACAACCACCTCTCTACAACAACCCCCTCTATAACAGTAATTATTTATCTTCCCAATTGGTCACTTGTCTGTATGTTTATCTTCTATAACAACTACCTATCGACAACAACCGCTCTATAACAGTAACTATTTATCTTCCCAATTGGTCACTTGTCTGTATGTTTATCCTGTATAACAACCACCTCTCTACAACAACCACTCTATAACAGTAATTATTTATCTTCCCAATTGGTCAATTGTCTGTATGTTTATCCTATATAACAACCACCTCTCTACAACAACCACCTATATACCAGTAATTCTTTATCTTCTCAATTGGTCACTTGTCTGTATGTTTATCCTCTATAACAACCACCTCTCTACAACAACCACTATATAACAGTAATTATTTATCTTCCCAATTGGTCACTTGTCTGTATGTTTATCTTCTATAACAACTACCTATCGACAACAACCGCTCTATAACAGTAACTATTTATCTTCCCAATTGGTCACTTGTCTGTATGTTTATCCTGTATAACAACCACCTCTCTACAACAACCACTCTATAACAGTAATTATTTATCTTCCCAATTGGTTACTTGTCTGCATGTTTATCCTCTATAACACCACATCTCTACAACAACCCCCTCTATAACAATAATTATTTATCTTCCAAATTGGTCACTTGTCTGTATGTTTATCCTCTATAACAACCACCTCTCTACAACAACCACTCTATAACAGTAATTATTTATCTTCCCAATTGGTCACTTGTCCGTATGTTTATCCTCTATAATGACCACCTATCTACAACATCCCCCTCTATAACAGTAATTATTCATCTTCCCAATTGGTCACTTGTCTGCATGTTTATCCTCTATAACACCACATCTCTACAACAACCCCCTCTATAACAATAATTATTTATCTTCCCAATTGGTCACTTGTATGTATGCTTATCCTCTATAACAACCCCTCTCTACAACAACCACTCTATAACAGTAATTATTTATCTTCCCAATTGGTCAATTGTCTGTATGTTTATCATCTATAACAACCACCTCTCTACAACAACCCGCTATATAACAGTAATTATTTATCTTCCCAATTGGTCACTTGTCCGTATGTTTATCCTCTATAACGACCACCTATCTACAACATCCCCCTCTATAACAGTAATTATTCATCTTCCCAATTGGTCACTTGTATGTATGCTTATCCTCTATAACAACCACCTCTCTACAACAACCACTCTATAATAGTAATTATTTATCTTCCCAATTGGTCAATTTCTGTATGTTTACCCTCTATAACAACCTACTAACTCCTACAATCTCTACAACACCCCCTCTATAACAGTAATTATTTATCCTCCCAATTGGTTATTTGTCTGCATGTTTATCCTCTATAACAACCACCTCTCTACAACAACCCCTCTATAACAGTAATTATTTATCCTCCCAATTGGTTACTTGTCTGCATGTTTATCCTCTATAACACCACATCTCTACAACAACACCCTCTATAACAATAATTATTGATCTTCCCAATTGGTCACTTGTATGTATGCTTATCCTCTATAACAACCACCTCTCTACAACATCCCCCTCTATAACAGTAATTATTTATCTTCCCAATTGGCCACTTGTCTGTATGTTTATCCTCTATAACAACCACCTCTCTACAACAACTCCCTCTATAACAGTAATTATTTATCTTCCCAATTGGTTACTTGTCTGCATTTTTATCCTCTATAACACCACATCTCTACAACAACCCCCTCTAACAATAACTATTTATCTTCCCAATTGGTCACTTGTCCGTATGTTATCCTCTATAACGACCACCTCTCTACAACATCCCCCTCTATAACAGTAATTATTCATCTTCCCAATTGGTCACTTGTGTGCATGTTTATCCTCTATAACAACCACCTCTCTACAACAACCCCCTCTATAACAGTAATTATTTATCTTCCCAATTGGTCACTTGTCTGTATGTTTATCTTCTATAACAACTACCTATCGACAACAACCGCTCTATAACAGTAACTATTTATCTTCCCAATTGGTCACTTGTCTGTATGTTTATTCTGTATAACAACCACCTCTTTACAACAACCACTCTATAACAGTAATTATTTATCTTCCCAATTGGTCAATTGTCTGTATGTTTATGCTCTATAACAACCACCTCTCTACAACAACCACCTATATACCAGTAATTCTTTATCTTCTCAATTGGTCACTTGTCTGTATGTTTATCCTCTATAACACCACATCTCTACAACAACCCCCTCTATAACAATAATTATTTATCTTCCAAATTGGCCACTTGTCGGTATGTTTATCCTCTATAACAACCACCTCTCTACAACAACCACTCTATAACAGTAATTATTTATCATCCCAATTGGTCACTTGTCTGTATGTTTATCCTCTATAACAACCACCTCTCTACAACATCCCCCTCTATAACCATAATTATTTATCTTCCCAATTGGCCACTTGTCTGTATGTTTATCCTCTATAACAACCACCTCTCTACAACATCCCCCTCTATAACAGTAATTATTTATCTTCCCAATTGGTTACTTGTCTGTATGTTTATCCTCTATAACAACCACCTCTCTACAACAACCGCTCTATAACAGTAATTATTTATCTTCCCAATTGGTCACTTGTCTATCGCATATGGGGCATATTGTGTTGCTCTCGAGGTTCCACCCATTCGTCCTCCCGCCTGCCCACCCGCCCGTCCGTCCATCCATCTGTGTCTAAAAGTTGTAAGACTTTCTCTAGTTAGAGTCCAGTGTGCCACGGGGTCATATCCATGTTTTACAAACATAATTTCTAGTAATTGTCTATAACAACCACCTCTCTAAAACAGTCATTGCTTTAATCTTCCCACATGTGGCTGTTATAGAGAGGTTGCACTGTATGCTTGTGAGATTACTGTGCATATATACCCACCATCAGGACAGTTCTTGATGAAGACACAAGCGTCTGGGTCAGGGGCTAGTTCCCAGGCCTGATCATAGAGTTCACATTTCAGTCCAGAGTATGTCAGCTGAAGTCCGGCCAATACACAGTATTTGTTGTTGATACACATCTGATGGCATTCACGCGTCGATGATACAGTAGCACTTGCGAAACCCACACCAGCTGGAGACACATTATCATTTCTCACTGTATGGCACTGCATCTCATGGGCTGAAACAGACAGGAAACTAGAAAATTTGTGGTTTTGTTTGTTTGTTTATTGGTGTTTAACGGCCTATCAACAGCTATGGTCATGTAAGGCCAGGCAAACAGGTTCAATCCCATTTTAACCTGCTGCATTGGGGGGGGGAAATTCCAAAATCAGAACAGAATATTTACATCGAGAAAAAAGATATTCAGCCCTGAAATTAGAATAACCTGACCTGGTGCCAGGTCCATACAACACCAAAGTCACTTGGCCCCTTCCCCTAAAATAGGATTACGAATAATCGTAATACTCATATAAGGGGTATAACCAGATTAAACTGTGATTCAAATTGGTGGTAAAACAAAATGCCCCCGCTGAGACCAAGAATGAACAAAACAGCAGTCTCCGCGAAACTGCCAAAATCTTAACGGACATGTCTGACGCACGGACGACTTTCGCGGAAGCTGAAACAGCATTGTTACATGACTGCCACTGTTTGACACCACTCACAGCTATGTTCAAACATACAGTGTGTGCTGTTTGACCATGGCTGTAGACAACGCTCATTTCGGGGCCAAGCCAACACGTACATAATGCATGTGTCTCATGACGTTACTAGAACGTCACAAGACCAGTTTACAACGGTCGCACTGAAATTTTGAAATTGATGCGGAGAATGGCGCACTTGCATCATGCGACATGTAGTGCGACCCCGTAATATGTATGTGTAAATCAGGTGTTTGACAGTTATCACAGTACCGAAAGTACTGCACATAAGCTTAAATTATACGAATTTCCGATGGAAATGTAACAATAACGTCCGACCATGTCCAGCCGTGGCATGAGGGAACTATGGCCTTGGGGTTCAAACAGTTCCCGAGTGCCACGGAAAACATTGAAAACCCATGAGCCTGACTGGACAAAGCCCACATTGTATCTGAATATCCACAAGCTTGATACCAATGTATATATGGCTGTGACTGGAGAAATGGGGCTTATGAGACTTGTGACCAGTATATGTCCTGATCAAATAACACACGCCTGTCGCCTGATAACGATCTGTATTGACAAGTTATTGTGATTCTACACTGTCAATATGGCGTCATATTGCCCGTCTGAAGGTATATCCCCTCTCGGCGCTTAGCTGGGGTAATATGACACCATATTGACTGTAGAATCACAATAACGTAATTGTCATACCGCAGATATTTTTTTATATTTTTATGTTTCTCTAGGACTTTGTGTATAAATATATTTATAACGTAGTAAACAAATCATCTTGATAATATGAGCTCGTATTAGCGATCAAGCTGACCAATCAAAACGCGACAAATTTATCTGCGTATGACAATGCTTGTTAGAAGCATGACGGGTGTTTTATTGATGCAATGGCGAACAGTGCAGATCAAGATGCACGGGTTGATCTGGAACTACACTAGTTGTAAAACCCATAATCCCCATACATTTAACTACTATATTTTAATTTAATATGTTTGTCTACAGCAAAACGCGGAAAAGACAGTAGCTCATTAGCCGATTGTGTAGTCGTGACGAGGTGGCACAAATAAATGTGCCAACATAACATCAATCTTTAAGTCTTGAAGTTCCAAAATGTGTTTCAGCATAAAAACTAGAAAATGTGCTCATAAAACATGGATGCCCCACCTACAGCTTCGTTAATAAACGAGGCACAATTGCAAAATTTCAAAAATACATGCTCAAACAAAACTAGATGGCCGTGGCCCGCATGCCGCACCGCCGAGGCTTTGATAATATACCGAAAATTTTTAACCAAAAACTTAAATAAAAAACAGTAACCCGGAAGTGCCGACTATATTGCGCTGTCCGCAATCGGGCGAGACTAACATTAATCAAGGGAGATAACTATGTAAATATGGCACTTGTAGGCCAATGTCACATGGAAGTAATTTGTATCACAGTGGGTTGCGATGTACATTACTGGTTCATGATAGTATGCAAGTACAAAATATATGATGGCTGTACGCATGACAGTATTGAAATTATAAGCTCAAACAAAAAGTTTAATCAAGGGAAATAACTATGTAAATATGGAAATTGTAGGTCAATGTGGCTTGAAGGTCATTTGTTTCACCATGGTTTGCGGTACACATCACTGGTTTATGATAGTGTCCAAGTATGATGACTGTATACCTAATAGTTTTTGTAATAATTATAACCAGGTGAAATCTAAAGGAGCGCTTTCTAGAAATTTGTAAATTTAATTATAATTGAAAAATGTCCTGCTCCTGTAAATATGTGTACAAAATATCTTAATTTTTTTTTCGTTCATGTAGAAGTTTTAATTATGTTATTGTGTATTAATTTTGTTACATGCGTGTAAATATGTTTTAGTGGTGTTTACAGATCAGACAAAACTATAACCTACAATCTCAACTGCTAGAACAATTATATTTTCAGTCAAATCCCAATGAACAACACGGTCTAAAAATCTAACATTTCAAAAAATTTCATCTTGCCTTTAACCCTTACAATGCTGGATTGGGATTTGTAGTCTGCTGTTTGTTTTTTTGTTTTCCATTTTTCTCATCGGGACCAGGTTTTGGCAGCACTTTGGGAAATGATTCTGAAGTGTTGTCAAGCCATGTTTTTGTTGGGGAGGAAGGGGAGGGGTGCAGGAATTAAATCGACAGCTGACAACAGTTTACGTTTCCTGCATTCTAAGGTTTAACTGAACATGTTTTTGACAAGTATAGCCATGGTAGTGACACAAGTTGCATATTTTTGGTTTAGTTTCTGAGGACTTGGAACTTCCTGTGAAATCACAGTATGATCAGAGTGTACACTACTTCAATTTATGCTGATAGGCAGTCTTGATGTATCTATTAACCAAATTAAAACTCCAAGTAGGCTACAATTTAGAAACATAATCAACATTAGCGATGTATTTCTTAACATTTGATTAGGGTTTTTGCCACATACTATGTCAATCATTTAGTAATTATCCATGTACACGTTTCCTTGTTATGTATGCACTATGTACATGTATATAGAGGGCCACATGGAAGATTAGTATCAACTAAATGTGTCACCCTCGGTAAATAAAGACTATTATTATTATTATTATTAAATGACTATGTAAATACTACAATTGAAGGTCAAGGTCACTTGTTTCAGAGTGATTCGCAGACGGACGGATGGACGGACATTGGCAACACTAAATCAGTAAATGACCCTTCCACTACCATGGTGGGCATAATATTGTTTTTCATTGGACATTTTGTTCATGCTTGTTAACTCTTTCAACCCTTAATAACTGGAATGGACTGTGATATGTTAATTGAAGGACGAATCCAATCGTCACAAAATGATTTTCAGAGTAGTGCATTTATACAGGGGTGTTGTTTTTTCTAAAAATCTGAAAAATACTTGCAAAAAGTGCAGATCCTGATGAGACAGCATGTTAAAGCCGGCTCATCTGGATCTACACTGTTTGCGAACACCGCTATAGAGGTATGTAGTGTTGAAAGGGTTAAAGGTGAATGAAGATCAGGCTGAAATAATCAAAATTTGAAACAAAGTTTATAATCACGTCCATATTTACCTTCATGGCAGTTCTTGACATAGAGGTCACTGTTTTCTTCCCGAACTGCACTGAAGCTGTCCTGTTTGTACAGACTACAGCGGGTAAGGTCGGGAAGTTTGGTGAAACTGGCTGCCATGCACACTTCGTCCCGCAAGCACCTCAGCTCACATTGTTCACCATTATCAAACTCCTCCAGCTTCAAGTATGGCAGGTTACCACCATACCTCTGGGGCTGTACGGCCATATTGCAGTACTTGTTGTCAACTGAAACAGTTTTTATAAACGCTTATTGCAAGGGCACCTTCTTAACCCTTATAATTTTGCTGGACACACAAATTGTTGTCTGCTGTTGTTTCCTACGTTGTCTTGTTTCTCAATAAAAGCATGTTTTTCATGTGAAACATTTTAATTCTGCTGTGTAAGCTATTGGACTCTGAAAACTCTCTAAACTATGCATGTCTAGGCAATTATTCTAAAAAGTTATAGTACTGAAAAAGATATCGATTTGCAATGTTTATTTAACCCTTTTCATGTATTTTCCTTCTATGCCCTCAGAAGTATATGTTGCGACCACAATTTGAACTGTCTCGTCGAGCCGGTTCAAATGAGTGCTCACAGCATAAACTTTCATTGAAAAATAACAAAAATAACTACCGTACACATTATAGACCTTGAGCCACCAATAACCCCCCCTCCCCCCCTGTGGGATTTTTGGTGACTATGATTTTCAGATTCAGTAGCCTATTGTCTATTAATCCTGAATGTCTGCGCTCAAAAAGCCGCTGGATGAACAAATGGCGGCCATTTTCCAAGATGGCCGCCATGCCATTTTGAGCCATTTATATTATGACTGTTAATTGATATTTAGGCAAGTACAAACCCTGTAAATAGCTACGATGTTTTGCCAAATTGGTTACTGAATGGTATACAATGGACATTATACATCATTACATCATACTATACCAATATTTCCAAAATGGCCACCAAAATTGGCATTTTTCAACATTATTTTCAATATAACTATTATTGAGAACTATTACAAAACTGTAATGATGTTAAAATGCACTTATTTTTCATTGCATTACTTATATATACCTGTGAAAGGAACATGTAATCCCTTTAAATATCATAACTCTCAAAATATTTCAAAATGGCCGCCATAAACTACATATTTACTACTGTCTGGAATTTCGAAGATGCTATAAAACACGCAATGGTCATATATTAATAATACAAATTGACCTAAATATAGTTTGCTTAGCATTCACAGTCATGTTCCATGATACAATAATGTTGTTATACATTCAAAATGACCGCCTAATATGTTTATTTTCATAAATCACAAAATAAAAAATCATGTTTTTCTCAGCAATTCAAATTGTATAAAAATGCACAAAAACATGTTTAAAACATTTGCTGACTGGTTGTGATGATTGAAAGAATCTATTATATTGGTTGATTGATTGACACAATCAGTGACAATCACAATAGTCACCATTAGGTAGTATTAATAACATTTAAATACAGTATACATGTGAAATCATGTATATGATCATCAGGCATGTGTAGTGACAATTGCAAATCAAATTAGGTTCGCATAGTAGTAGGAATTTTCACTGTCTGCACCAGTTGTCTAATTAATACTTACAGAACCATTTTTAATCTTATTAATACTCTGAAATATATGGTAATAGTACGACCCTGTTACTTGTAAGTGAACAGATTGATGATTCATGGTTGCAAATGAAATCAAGGTATTACGTAATCCGGGACATCTGTCTATTATCAGTTAATTATGTTGATTATTAGCATGTGTATCATTCAACATTGATTAGTTAACAAAACCCACCGCTATGTGTATAAATAGTAACACCATTGTTATATTAAATTAAATGTACAGTATATGAAGTGAGGAGGCATATATTGTACTTCATTTAATTTGATGTTACACTCGTGCTACATTATTTGGATGTATGCAATAAAATAATTCACATGGCCAAATAAATGATGCAGCTACTACTATTTGAAGAGAGGGCTATATTGATATCATGATGGTTAAGTTAAGATAGATGTATCTCCATAGAGTATCGACGTGTAGCAGTACAAACATGTGATAAAATGTTAGGGTCTCTTGCGTCATGTTTGATCTAACTAAATTAAGACTTGCATGGAGCATCACACTTTTATATCAATCAGATATAAAGATGTTCTGCCACAATGTAACGTTCCACCACAGTGTAGTGATGTTCCACCACATTATAAGACCGTTCCGGTACAATATAAGGATGTTCCATTACACTATACGGATGTTACATCACACTACAAGCCTTTTCCATCACAACATAAGCTTGTTCCATCACGATATGAGGGTGTTCCACCACAATATACGGATGCTCCATCACAACATAATACTGTTTAATCACACTATAGTGCAGTTCTACCACGATATAAATATGTTTATTCAAACTATAAGGCAGTGCCACCACAATATAAAGCAGTTTCATCACAATATAAGGCAGATAAAACACATTATAAGGCAGTTTCACCACATTATAAAGATGTTCCATCACAATATCAGGAACATTACTTGCACTGTAAGACAGTTCACCACAATATAAGGATGTACCACCACACTATAATGCAGTTCCAACACATTATAATACAGTTCCATCGCAATATAAGGATGTTCCGTCACACTATAAGGATTAGTTCCGTCACAATATAAGGCTGATTCATCACAATATAAGGATGTTCCACACAGAATATTATGTTTCCTCACACTATAAGACAGTTTCACCACACTATAATACATTTTCGTCACAATATACGGCAGTGCCACCACATTATAAGGCGGTTTCACCACAAAGATAATGATGTTCCACCACACTATAAGGATGTTTTCACCACATTATAAGTTTCATAACAATATAAGGCACTTCCACACATATAAGGCAAATTAATTACAATATAAGACAGTTCCACCACTATATAATGATGTTGCATCACGATATAAGGATACATCACCACCATATAAAGATATTTGTCACAATATAAGGCAGTTCCACCACAATATAAGACAGTGTCGTCACACTATATGGCAGTGCCACCACATTATAAGGCGGCTTCACCACCATATAATGATGTTCCACCACACTATAAGGGACGTTCCACCACAGTATAATGATGTTTTAGTGACAATATAAGGCAAATTAATTACAATATAAGACCGTTCTACCACATTATAAGGCAGTTTCACCATAATATAGGGATGTTCAGCCACACTATAAGGCAGTTATCACGCAGTATACGGCAGTTCCATTACAATATAAGAATGTTCCACCACTCTCAAAGGATGTTCCACCACGATATAATGATGCTCCATCACATTATACATATGTTTCCTCACAAAATAAGGCAGTTCCACCACAATATAAGGCAGTTTCGTCACACTATAATGCATTTTTATCACATTATACGGCAGTTTCACCACAACATAATGTGGTTCCACCACACTATAATGATGTTCCATCACAATATAAGGCAGTTGCATCACACTACATGTATAAGGATGTATCAGCACGACATAAGGATGTTCCACCAGATTATAAGGCTGCTCCGCCACCTCAATATAATAATAAGGAAGTTACAAATGATATAGACCATTATGTCCATCTCCACAATCATATCGAGCGATATATTGCTGTATACATATATAAATTATCAATGTGGCGGCCATTTTGAAATTGCATAATTAACAAATTGATCCAACTTCATCCATTATATGTATGGTTTCATCTTATGTCGGATAGCGAAGTGAAAACAAAACATGGTTTTATTATTTTATCTTAAAAAATTGTTTTTAGCTTTCAGGATTTTCTTCCTCCGTCAGGCATATTTGATGCACGATATTAACACCATTACTGAATATTGTAAAAAAAGGAGAAGAAATCTATGTACAAATGGATAACTATTATCGTATATTAACTCCTGTTGACGATAATGATCACATGCCTCGAACTATATTAATATGTGTACATTATTCCCAATCGATGCAGTCAATTAATATTTAAGAAGCTAAGAAGCGTGCGTACAGACGGACGAACATTCGACAAATAGTATCTGCAGTCTGCATAGACAATACTAATAAATATGTAACTAGTTGTCTGTCCATAGCAACCGGTTTTAAGGATCTGACGTTGCATAATATTGAATACCGGTGAAATAACCATTGTAAAATTAGTGGGTGGGGAATGGTAAAAATGTGTTGTTTTTCACTTTGTATATTTTGCAGTAGACACAAAAAAATTGGGCGTATTTGCATTGGATATGTTTAATAGACACTCCTAGCTTACATTAACATTGATAATATGAAAAAATACCACGCTTGCATAAAGTTATTAACATGTATATTTTACCATTGAAATTGGGTGGGTGGGGTAATCAAACATGTAAAATTTGACTTCTGGATTATCAGATTTTGTTTAAGTGTACCTTCTTAGATTCCATATTGTCCAACATCTCTGAAAAAGTGCAAAAATACTACTTTATGTAATTAAAATGATATAATTTGGTCAATTTTTAGTTAAAAATGTGATTTATGAAGATGGGAAAAAGTCCGAGGGTGACCTACTTCAAAATGGCGCCATATGTTCATCCAGCGGGTTACAGAGCGCAGACATACGGCATAACACTCGCAATTGAATGTAGTTTTAGGAAAAATATGTCTGCAAAAATCCCACAGGGGGGGGAGGGTTTCGGTATCTGGCTCACGGGCTATTATGTTTTTAAAACACGGATAAGCATAGAGGAGCTTATGGGAGTGATGATTTAATGTGATATTTATTAGCTACAGTTCGACAAACCATGGGGTATGTCCTTGTACCAGAGATGGCTATTGAGATGGGGGCAGGGGAGTCCACAGGAAATAAATACCGTTTATTTAACCAGGTGAACTGACTATCGTGAAATAATACACGAGCAGGGCTTCTAAAAGTTTCAGTTTTCCAGTTCTGGACCGATTTTTGAACTCTCAGACTGATTGAGATTTGAAAACTAGTCTTAAAAATCGGTCCGAGAAAAATTGCCAGTCGGCTGCTATTTCGCTATAAACCTTGTAAATTTACCGTTCTTGACCACACAGTAATTTCCATTTTATGACACATATCTGCGGGCCATATCCGTGTTAAACCAGTGTGAAACTCGCTGTGTATTCAGTTTCTCATAGTATCGATTTTTCTTAACACATGCGTGGAACAGGTGTATAGCAGATTAGCGACTTAAATAGACTGGCTTTAGCGTAAAGATACAAGAGTTCCTAGACTCGCCATTTCTGATGATGTTAAAATAAAATAAAGAAACCATGCACTGTGTTTATCTGTGTTCGTAATATTTAACCCCAAGTAACTGACACGGAATATCGGCCAGGGCTATTCCATATTAGGTTAGGAACTGTTACATTACGCTCTATTAGGGGTCATTTTTGTGTATATAAAATGTACATGTAGGTAGGAATGCCGCAGATCCTGATGAGCCGGCTCATGTGATCTACAATTTGCAAACATTTTGATAAACGGCAAGGTACATCTGTCGTGTTAAAAGCGTGACTCATTAGGGATCAGGGATCAATTGAAGTCCTAAATCACACCGCCGATGTACTTTGAACTCGATCTGAGGGTTAAAGAAACACCGAATGTTAATTCAATTGTACAAATTAATCGTTTAACACGTAATTAAATTAAATTGATGTGTCTGCAGCTAGCCAAATTAGGCCGACAATTCATTTTGAAGTCAGTGTGAACAGTGATAATAGCATAATTAGCAATGTATTACAAGTTGGGTATATAACGCATTCAATTGTACAAATTAATTGTTTAACACGTAATTAAATTAAATTGATGTGTCTGCAGCTAGCCAAATTAGACCGACAATTAATTATTTGAATTCGGTGTGAACAGTGATAATAGCATAATTAGCAATGAATTACGAGTTGGGTATATAACGCATTTTTTTTCTATGTGGTCCGTCATTCGATTATTATTGAAATGGCACAACAAACTATTTTGTCGTTATTCACAAAGACAACTTAACGGCTTGGCAACCCGAGTAGAGATCGGGCTGGCACCCCAAACGTGAATGAAAACCGGAGTGGCGACCCGGTTAGGGCTGGCAACCCAAATGTATTACGGGCTGGCAACCCAAGTGAGAATGAAAACCGGAGTGGCGACCCGGTTCTAAGCGATTCTGACGGGACACGCAATGCGTTTTCTTTGTTGAAAACGGGTCAGAAACGGAAAGCTTGCAATGAAGCTTTATGTGAACAAAAAACAAAAACGTGTAAAAAAGTTGAAAGCACTTCGCCATGTCATGAAAAGCAGTTTCAGAATTCTTGGCTTAACGAGTTCAAGTGGCTCAAATTTGAAAACAGAGCAATGTTTTGTTCGCTTTGTATGCTGCATAAGAACAAATCAAAGTTCTCACACAAAGGCTCTTACAATTTCCGTGTGTCAACTCTAAAAGAGCATGAAAACAGTGTTGGCCACACAAAATCTCTAAAAATGGAGTCAGAAATTCAAACGAAGCAGATTCCATCAGTTCAAACCAGCTTAGCAAAACATGCAGATAAAATAGAGGCAGCTGTATGTCGCCTATTTCGAACCGCATACACTGTCGCAAAATGGCATTTATCAATACAAGATTATGAAGCGCTATGTGCTCTCCAGCTCATTAACGGAACGCAAATAAAGACATCTCTGTACCATGACGACAATGCTTGTGTGGAATTCATTGACATAATCTCGAGTCATTTTGACGAGGAGCTGTTAAAAAAGCTGAGACAAAGTCCCACGATCGGGATTATGATTGATGAAAGTACATGGGTACAGAGAAGCACTTAATAGTGTACAGTAGAACTTCGATAACTAGAACAGGTCTGGCTCGAACACCATGGAAAACTCGAACTGGTTCGACAGTCCAGGCAAATTTCCTATATAATTCATGTAATAAAACACCTTAAACTCGAACTATGAATTACTCGAACAGTCGAACCTGTGGATTAGTCCCGTGGACGGTCAAACAGTGGTAATTATCGCTAATAACTCGAACAAGTAAGTCTGTGATCAGCTGTTTGTCTAACGAGGTGCGAATTCCACCATTGCGGGCGGTCGCGTTGAGTAGTTTCCCTTGACGCGGGATGACATTAAATCACGAATCGCAAACAATAGCGGCGTGAATTACGGGCGTTATGATGTCCACGCTATGTGTCATGAAAAAACGTTTACTTAAATTTAACTTTGACAGAAGATGTGCCAATAACAAACAAACCGAGATCATGGAATTCTTCAGGCGTTAATTTATAGTGTTTATAATTGTATACTGACATTGTTTCGTTTATATTTTCCGTTTGTATATTTATACAATGGCATGTCACATCGGTCATCTCATATATTCACATAAGTGATTTTATTGACTGAATGTGACAGTACAATTTTGAAACTTCATTCCCTCGAACTATGCATCGCTCGAACTCAAACTCGATTCCGTTGCCGGTTCGAGCGATCGAAGTTCTACTGTATGTGAATTATTTGCTAGATGGAACTCTACAGACAAGTTACTTGACATTGATTAAGCTTGTTTCTGCAGATTCTAACGTCATTTACAGTTCGCTGGTTGGCTATCTGAGAGCTTGTGATATTGATGTGTCAAAACTATTTGGGTTTAGTTCTGATGGAGCTGCTACTATGATTGGCAAAGAAAAGGGTGTATGTAGTCACCAGATTGAAATCTGAAAATCCATACATGCTGGACATGCACTGTATAGCCCACAAACTTGCTCTATCAAGCCTCGACGCGGCTAAAGAAGTAAGAGAAGTGAGATACTTTGAAGACATGCTTCATTCATTACACTCATTTTTCAGCCGTTCAAATAAATGGCTTGAGCACTTGCGCTTGTGGCAAGACATTCTGGACGATCCTAAAGTTAAGCCACTGGCTGTGCACAAAATAAGATGGCTCAACTTTTAAAACTGCGTATCAAATGTGCGTAAAACACTACCATCGCTCCTAAAATCTCTGGAAAACGACAGGGACGATGATGACAAGGCATCGGCACTATTTCACACTGTGTCCTCATATAAATTCCTGTTCCTCGCTCACTTCTTTAGTGACATAATGGGTGACGTTGCTAGTGTCACAAATATTTCAAAAGCGTGATGTGAGTTACATGAGCATAAGGAATACATTGTCCGCTGTGTGTGATTCCATACAGCAGCAGTATTTGATCGAACATCCGCAATATGGCAATTATTTGGGTGAGTTTTTGGACCGATATGAAAGCTCTGAAGAGTTTGAAGGCATCGAGATCAGACGGTGTAAGAGGGATGACAGACTGCCCGTTGCTGTGTCTGAATTTGCCAAGATATTGAGAGGTAGCCTCATGAAAAGATTTCCAAAGCTTGAATTTATACACTATTACCAGATTACTTGATTGACTATTACCTAAACTTGCAGGAAGATCATCATTATGCTGTAACTTGTCTTGTCCTTCCTTTATCAGTTATCTGAAATACTCAATAACCCCACTCCATCCCTCTGACCCATCAATCCCCACATCATGCAACTGTATATAGAAAACATGAAATATCTTATTAAGCTAACATAGTACCGGTACTATCATATATATTACCTGACCACATATCTAACATATTTGGCTCCTCATTGGGGGTTACCTGCTATTTGGTGTTGTGCTTCACCAGACTCGCATGTGCCAGACCAGATTTCTCTGAGCAAGAGGTGAGACGTATGCAGTAGCTATACTCTTGCACGACTATGGCGGAGTGAATGTGTAGAGCTAATAACTTGTGTGAAACGACTAGAGGGTGACGAGTTGAGTGAAAGACTAGAAAGAGGTGAGTCGAGCATACGACTAGAACGAGCTGAGTTGAGTTAACAACTAGGATGTGCATCAAGTGGACGACTAGAAAGATCTGAGTTGAGTTAACAACTCGAATGCAAGTCGAGCGTACCGACTATAAAGCGGTGAGTCGTCGAAATTAGTCGAGCGTACCGACTGGCGAGTCGAGCGTACCGACTATAATGAGGAAAGTGGTGCAGGGTAGTCGAGCGTAACCGACTGGCGAGTCGAGCGTACTCGGACTATAGAGAGGTGGGTCGTCCAGGGCAGTCGAGTGTACCGACTGGCGAGCCGATGAGGTGAGACGAGCGTACAGAATGTCGTGTCGAGCGTACGTACTGGGACGAGTCGCTTCAGGCGAGTGAATGATGCATCAACAAGTCTGGCAAATGTTTCAACTGATGCCGCACATATGAATTAATTTATCGAAAAGGGGGCAAAATAGTCCAAAACGAATTGATATTTTTAAACTAAAAATAGCAACGAGTGCCCCCAAGAGGAGAAATTAATTAGGTATGCGTGTACTCATAACAAACTTAATTAATAGTTTGTACCCAACAAGAACATGTAGACAATATGACATCTGTGTGTAACCTGCTGTTAAATAAAGTGCACGAACTATCACATCCACAGTATTGTTTACCTTGTACGAAGTCAATGACACATCCGGGCCTGTGAAGCTTGTATACCACTGCATGCAACTCTGATGTACCAGGTATAGCATGATGAAGACCATCGACCGAGAGTTTGTATCATGTGATCTTCAATGTTAGCTTTTGCTGCACTGCTTGCAGCACCAATCCGAAATGAATGGCCACTATATTTATTCTCGTCATAACCGAGTCTGCATAAAACTTGCTTCACATAATAAAGAAACTTCGTCCTAGTGAACGGTTTGCCATCCACGTCTATGAATAGTGGCGAGATATCATAACAAAACGCAGTAGATGTAAGCTGCTCTCTGCGTAGACACAAATAATGTTCCATCAAATACACTGGACAGCAATTAATGGAGTTATTTCTGTATATCGGTATATCAACGCCTACACTGAACGGATCAGTCTTGGAAGTAGGTAGCGTAAGACAAAACAAAGAATGATCTGTCAAGAACGACACATCCTGACATTTCAAATATGAATAACCATCATCATTCCGAGCTTTAACAGTGAACTCACCGCAGCGAAGAAAGAACGTCAAATCTAAGTTTGGGGTAAAAACTCCCGCATGTAATAAGTCACACATCTGCTTCAGAATTGAAAAAGTTATAGGCAGTCTCAACCTCGTCTTCAAACCTTGACTACGTTTAACACCACGTAGAACACATTGTAGTCTATCCATGGAAAACATAGGATTGCTCATGCCTGCTTGCAGATAGTGAAAACGAATACCTGCCAGATATAGTTTAATAGTAGCCAGCTGCAGCTGCAGTGACTTGTAACAGAATGTCACAAAATAAATGAGAACATCCTCCGTTAGAATGGGTAACGTACCTGGACGCATAATACAACCGGACATTGTTAGAAACTGTGTGAAACACTGCATGTCTGTCTGATAGGCTGATTTAGTATTGGAGCAATAGATTCTGACCAAAGATTTGTGACTTCCAGGTCTAATTCAGCTGCAGCTTGGAAACAGAAAGGCACCGCTCTGGAACAGTGTCTGCCTCTGGTGCAAGACGTCTGAACTGCAACATGTTAAAACGTGATAACGCGTCAGCAATAACATCATTTACCGGCTATATGTCTTGTGATAATAACAAACCGACATTTTGCCGCGCACCAGATCAACCTACGAACAAAACTTTTTTGAATGAATGGAATCTTAGATCGACCCATTATTGATGATGTCCACAGTGGCTGAATTGTCACAATTCACCACAATTCTCTTCTTTGTCCATTTTTCACCCCACAGCACGGCTGCCATGACTATCGGACAGAGTTCATACAGAGCCATAGATGCCACGACTTCCGATGAAATAAAAGCAGGAAATTCCCTTGAAACCACTTCCCACAATAATACCCTGCATATGCTCGAGGTGTAGCATCCGTGAAAAACTGCATATCATCAGCCATTGTAAGTTCATCATTCATGAACATTGAAATAACGTTCCATTCATGAAGAAATTTAGACCACATACTAATGTCTAATCTACAGTCTGTCGTGATTTTAACATAATGGTGCAATTTACTGACAGAAGAAGACAGCGATATCAAGTATGACACAAATGCACGACCTGGATAAATCACGCGGCATGCAAAATTGAGATGTCCTAGAAGGCTTAATAATTCCCTCTTTGTACATGATTTCCTTTTTGAGAATGTTTGTAACAAATTCGCGATTCTCTGCACTTTCTCTAGCGGCAACCGTGCCTCCATCTTCACACTGTCTAATATAATTCCCAAGTACTCAATAACCGTAACTGGCCCCATAGTTTTTGTGGGTGATAACGGTATACCAAGTTTCTCAAATACCAACCGCAAAATATACATAGTATATTCCGAGCTTTAACAGTGAACTCACCGCAGCGAAGAAAGCCGAAATAGGCTAATGAACACATACATTGTAACGTCAAATCTAAGTTTGGGGTAAAAACTCCCGCATGTAATAAGTCACACATCTGCTTCAGAATTGAAAAAGTTATAGGCAGTCTCAACCTCGTCTTCAAACCTTGACTACGTTTAACACCACGTAGAACACATTGTAGTCTATCCATGGAAAACATAGGATTGCTCATGCCTGCTTGCAGATAGTGAAAACGAATACCTGCCAGATATAGTTTAATAGTAGCCAGCTGCAGCTGCAGTGACTTGTAACAGAATGTCACAAAATAAATGAGAACATCCTCCGTTAGAATGGGTAACGTACCTGGACGCATAATACAACCGGACATTGTTAGAAACTGTGTGAAACACTGCATGCCTGTCTGATAGGCTGATTTAGTATTTGGAGCAATAGATTCTGACCAAAGATTTGTGACTTCCAGGTCTAATTCAGCTGCAGCTTGGAAACAGAAAGGCACCGCTCTGGAACAGTGTCTGCCTCTGGTGCAAGACGTCTGAACTGCAACATGTTAAAACGTGATAACGCGTCAGCAATAACATTTCATTTACCGGCTATATGTCTTGTGATAATAACAAACTGACATTTTGCCGCGCACCAGATCAACCTACGAACAAACTTTTGAATGAATGGAATCTTAGATCGACCCTTATTGATGATGTCCACAGTGGCTGAATTGTCACAATTCACCACAATTCTCTTCTTTGTCCATTTTTCACCCCACAGCACGGCTGCCATGACTATCGGACAGAGTTCATACAGAGCCATAGATGCCACGACTTCCGATGAAATAAAAGCAGGAAATTCCCCTTGAAACCACTTCCCACAATAATACCCTGCATATGCTCGAGGTGTAGCATCCGTGAAAAACTGCATATCATCAGCCATTGTAAGTTCATCATTCATGAACATTGAAATAACGTTCCATTCATGAAGAAATTTAGACCACATACTAATGTCTAATCTACAGTCTGTCGTGATTTTAACATAATGGTGCAATTTACTGACAGAAGAAGACAGCGATATCAAGTATGACACAAATGCACGACCTGGATAAATCACGCGGCATGCAAAATTGAGATGTCCTAGAAGGCTTAATAATTCCCTCTTTGTACATGATTCCTTTTTGAGAATGTTTGCAACAAATTCGCGATTCTCTGCACTTTCTCTAGCGGCAACCGTGCCTCCATCTTCACACTGTCTAATATAATTCCCAAGTACTCAATAACCGTAACTGGCCCCATAGTTTTTGTGGGTGATAACGGTATACCAAGTTTCTCAAATACCAACCGCAAAATATACATAGTATGATCGGCATCATCGGATGGAGAATTGATTGTGAGAAAATCGTCCAGCAAATGTAAACAATGACTGATTCCATAATTGTTTTGCAGGATCCAACAAATAACTCGAGATAAACAATAAAAATGTTTAGGACTAGATCGACTGCCAAACACTAATCTGGTGTAGAAGTAATATTTATCGTTCCACTTGACACCCTGAAAGGGCCACAACTCCCTCTTGACAGGAACCTGTTTAAAGGCATCTTGAATGTCAGCTTTACAATATCTACTCCCCTTTCCCAATCGCTGAGTTATTCTAATCGCATGGTCAATGGTGACATATGTCAAGGAGTATTCGTCCCTATCAATAAGGTCATTTAAACTGGGATGTAATAAATTATCATAAGGTGCTGAGAAGTCCACAATTAACCTCTTTTTCCCAGAGTACTTCCCCTCAGCAATGCCAATTGGGCTGATACGATAATGTGGATATGGAATGCTATCAAAAGGGCCGATCAAATATCCTTTAATTAATTCTGACTGAATCAACTGTGAAGTAATGTCAGGCTGTTTAATTGCAGATAACAAGTTTTTACACTCATACGGTAATGCAGGTAAATGCTTAAAACCAGTCTCAAATCCCTCAGAAAATCCATCTATCAAATAGTTAGTGAAGTTCTTATCCGGATGATGCTGCAACTCAAACCTCAATTTTATAACATTTATAGGGCTGTTCCTAGGCACTATCTCGGGCTCGGTATTTTCTGTCACTGGCCCCGCCAGTTTTTTGAATTCTGACAATTCATTTTAGAGTGATCACTCTGTTTACATACTAAACACAAATGCACATGTCTGCATTGAGACGCATGGCAACCACGCATAGTGTTAAAATTGTTACAAATCTCGTTTCCATTGTGAATCACTCGTGTGCGACCCAAAAGATCTTTGGTGGAATTTGCACGGTTGGCAAAACTACCAGCAGTCGTGGTAACTCTACTGGCCTTATTGTACGGTTCCATTGTACTACCAGAGAAAGCATAGGTTTGTGACGGACAGAACTGCGACATGTGCAGTGTGCTACCACACTCGGAGCAACAATTAGCCTTGTAATTTGAAAATATGGAACAAAACAACCTATTATTCCTAACTGACCAGTCTATTTTCACGCCATGGAAGCGGAGATGTGCCGCAGCCTGTGCCGAGAAAGATTTGTGGTACTCATAAAAGCCACGACCCCCATACCTGGATGCCATGTCAATTATATCACGCTCATACAGATCTAATTCTGGTCGCCTATTAGGATGCACCTGGCACATGATGTTTTTATAGACGGCGAATGCCTGAATGAATTGTGGCAAACTTAATTCTGTGTTTAAGCGAACGTCCGGTTTCTGGTTACCACCGGGTACCGAGTCCGACTGACAATTGTAATAAGGTATCAACAAGGAGGCCAAATTCACGTCTTTACCTTCCTGAATGTTTCGTTTGACACTAGGATGAACTGTTTCTAGAAAGGCAATGCCTCAGCAGTGTACCCGTATGTGGACCGAGCATTTTCTAAGTTTATGGAACTGACATTGTTGTTGTTGTTAGTACTGTTCGTGAATAAGTTACCTTCCATGAATGACGCACCTGCTAACACTGGCTGCCAGCCACACGGATGGTAACTCGGGTGCGACATGAGAATGAATGTGTGCGGATGTCGAATTAGTTTGCACATTTTGCTGTATAAGTATATCCATGTTATCGGTAAGTTTCGCGACGGTCTCCTGTAAAGCAGACACACTGGCACGCAGATCTGCGATGTTGTTGTCGCCCGGAGATTCCCGAAGTCTAGTTTCGGTTTCACTGCGTTGTACTGTGTGCGATTGCGCATGCTCAGATAAAGCAACACCGCGACCATGGTTACTGCCTCTGTGCGATGTCTGCGCAACCGACTGCGCAATGACGTTATCTGTTGATATAACCGCAGCGCGCTGGTTAGAGGTTATGGCTGTTGATATAACCGCACTGCTTGTTGATCTTGAATTTGATGTCGCCGACCGATATAGGTGAACTAAACGACATTTTTTCTGTCGAAGGCCTGGGGATATTCCCATTTGCCGTAGTTCAGATTTTAACTTCTGCACGCTCCAGTTCTCGGGAAGTGACATGTCGTAAGGTGGATCTACCTCCGTCGAGATATTAGATTGCGGAATCTCAACCCGATCCAATGTCACGTCCGCAGATTTGCGCTTCCGACCGTTCGAACTGGCTCGCACATCCATTTTTGTGGCAAATTGTACACACTTGGTTCAAATTAAATACGTGAAATGTTGCAACAAAGGAATATAATCCGTAGAAACGGGCAACACTTTTGTCGTCTAGTAGATATCAAATCTGGAAGCCTAAGCCTTTCACACGGCATAAATCGAATAATTCTCGATAATTAAATTATAACGATATCCATTGAGCATTCACAATAATAATAATTCCTAGATCACATGGTCTATATTATAATTATAAATCTAATAATGAGTAATTATCCAAGTCAGAAGTATTCCAGCCAGTCGCTATTATATAATTATGTCAAGAATCCTCAGAAACATCCACGCAGACTACGCATTGTGCAAAACTGAATTCCCGGGACAGCGGATGTCACTCCCTGCTCCCGCGACCTATGAACTATATAATTTAACCAATAATTCCATTGTCAAAATTAGCATATCTAAAATGATCATGCACTCTCGCTAGCTGGGTCACTGACCTACATGTAGATCAGGCCTGCCACCACAAAACCACATCTGTCAAAACTGGGAGAACTGCATGACAGTCTCCAATATAGTGTATAAACTATAATTAAAAATTATCATTTATGGGAAGCAATGTCGATTTTTAGCCCAGACACATTTCCCAAGTCAGCTAAAGACAAAGCTAAGTTTGGAAACACAAAGCTCACAAAACTGACTGAACATTTTGGCGAAAGCAGGGGAAGTAACACACCCCCTATCAACGATGGAGAATGGCCCATTGACATCGGCCTCTGTTGCGGAAAATATGATCTCGTCAGAGGAAACTAGAAATGGACGCTTGTCGACAAGCGCATGTGTATCACCCTCCCCAGATACACAAGTAGTTTGAAAAAAGGGTGTTCGAGTTATGCTCCGGAGACAAAATCAGTGACGGAAAAAACAAAGGGAGATAACTAAAAATTTAGTGATGCAAGAGTTGTCATTCTTGTGTGACACCTTTAGGGTTGTGGTATATGCATGTGTGAAGTTTCATGAAAATATTCCAAAGGGCCAAGTGTTCGAGTTATGCTCCGGACACGAAAACAGTGCACGAAACAACAAAGGGAGATAACTAAGAAATTAACGACGCAAGAGTTGTCATTCTTACGTGCGACACACCTTTGGGTCGTCTTCTATGCATGTGTGAAGTTTAATAAACTAGAAAATGTGTTCAGAGAACACGGATGTCCCACATATCACTTTGATAATAAATGAGGCCAAATTCCAAGTCAAAATTTTCTTTTACCTGGGCGTTAAAGTTTTTGAAGCACCAAGTATGTGACCTTGACCCTGGGCTTGGAGGGGGCAGGACGAACGTGGATTTGGCACAGGGCGGTAGAGGACCATTAGAGCAATGCATATATGAAATATGAAGCTGATCCGTGAAAGAAAACAGAAATTATAAGATATTTAACTGAGCGTTAAAGTTTTTGAAGCACTAAGTATGTGATGTTAACCCTGGGCTTGGCGGGGGCGGGACGAACGTGGATTTGGCACAGGGCGGTAGAGGACCATTAGAGCAACGCGTATATGAAATATGAAGTTGATCCGTGAATCGAAAGAAAAATTATAAGATATTTACCTGAGCATTGAAGTTTTTGAAGCACCAAGTATGTGACCTTGACCCTGGGATTGGCGGGGGCAGGACGAACGTGGATTTGGCACAGGGCGGTAGAGGACCATTAGAGCAATGCGTATATGAAATATGAAGATGATCCATGAAAGAAAACAGAAATTATAAGATATTTACCCGAGCATTAAAGTTTGTGAAGCACTAAGTATGTGACCTTGACCCTGGGCTTGGTGGGGCAGGACGAACGTGGATTTGGCACAGGGCGGTAGAGGACCATTAGAGCAACGCGTATATGAAATATGAAGTTGATCCGTGAATGGAAAGAAAAATTATAAGATATTTACCAGAGCGTTAAAGTTTTTGAAGCACCAAGTATGTGACCTTGACACTGGGATTGGCAGGGCAGGACGAACGTGGATTTGGCACAGGGCGGTAGAGGACCATTAGAGCAATGCGTATATGAAATATGAAGATGATCCATGAAAGAAAACAGAAAGTATAAGATATTTACCCGAGCGTTAAAGTTTTTGAAGCACCAAGTATGTAACCTTGACCCTGGGCTTGGCGGGGGCAGGACGAACGTGGATTTGGCACAGGGCGGTAGAGGACCATTAGAGTAATGTGTATATGAAATATGAAGCTGATCTGTGAAAGAAAACAGAAACTAGAAATGGACGCTTGTCGACAAGCGCATGTGTATCCCCCTCCCCAGATACACAAGTAGTTTGAAACAAGAGGGCCATGATGGCCCTAATTCGCTCACCTGACTCCATGAACACCAGAGGAGAATGTGACATTGAGTTCATGTGTTTTAAAAACATTGTGCTATTTTTAGATGGCGATCATCTTGGATTAAGCAATGACTCTCATTTTACCAAATCTGAAAATGCTTCACCCAAGGATCTTAACTTACTATGAAGTTTGGCCATTACTATGAAGTTTGGCCATGTGGTTTCTGAGAAAAAGACGTTCAAAATCTCGAATAAATGACCTTTTGGCGGCCATCATGGATGACATAATCATTGCACCAGAGCAATCGCCTCATCGATACCTTCAATTTGATATATGACATTAGCATATTCGGTCAAAAATAAAATTTGACCCCACGGGCCACGCCCATTTTTGACCCTGGGGTCACCATTTTCACAAATTTGAAAGAGCATTGTATATCAATCATTCCTACCAAGTTTTGTCGAAATCCAGCTAGCGGTTCATGAGAAGATTTTTTAAGAATTTATGCTATTTTTAGACGGCGGCCATCTTGGATTAGCGATGACCTCCATTTTAACAAATCTGAAAATGCTTCACCCATGGACCATAACTTTTAATTTTGGTTACCATGGGCCAAGCGGTTCATGTGAAGAAGAATTTTGAAATCTCTAATAAAAGAGCAACCTTTTGACCTTTCCTAACCCTACCCAATAAGATCCCCGTACGCTTACAACAAGTACCCATTCGTGTGTGCGGACGGACGGACGGACGGACGGACGGACGGACGGACGGACGGACAAGGGTAACACTAAATGCCCCCTCCACTATCGTGGTGGGGCACTATCGTGGTGGGGCATACAAATATTCCAAAGGGTGTTCGAGTTATGCTCTGGATACAAAATCAGAGCACGAAACAACAAAGGGAGATAAGTAAACAAGAATTCCGCAGAATCAAATGCCTCGCCTTGTCCAGCCTTGACCTCGAGCCTGGGCCCGAAAGCAATTTTCATTGGCCCGAACATATACAATTATTGACTAGTGAGTCATAGAATATCAGATTATATTCTATGGCTCACTAGTCAATAATTGTTTTATTATATGATAATAGTCTGTATATAGCACTTACGACCTTATGCTACTAGACAAAAATTGAAAAAGAATTTGAAAAAAAAATTAAAAAAAGAAATAGAAACAAAAAAAAAAAAAAAAAAAAAAAGATATCAAAAATAATGAAAAAAAGAGTAAAAATAATGCTTGCTACTGGAGCCCAGAATTTTTTGTTAATAGTCCTATATTTATCTACATATATCTGCACAGGTCCACATAATGCCACAATATTTTCAACACAGTTTATGGAAAATACAATTTTTTTTAAAAAAAATAATGCTCGCTACTGGAGCCCAGAATTTTTTGTTAATAGTCCTATATTTATCTACATATATCTGCACAGGTCCACATACTGCCACAATATTGTCAACACAGTTTAAGGAAATGTAATAATGTACCTGTATAAATTACCTGTAATAAGTTAGTGGTCAGTTAAAAAATTGAAAAAGAATGTAAAAAAAAAAATGGAAAAAAATTAATTAAATTTAAAAAAAAAAATGCTCCCTACTGGAGCCCAGAATGTTTTTTAATAGTCCTATATTTATCTACATATCATATATGCACAGGTCCACATATTGCCACAATATTTTCAACACAGTTTACGGAAGTGTAATGTAAGTGGTCAGTGGTCAGTTGCACATGCTAGCACATGCACAGGTGAATAGTCTGTATATAGCACTTACGACCTTATGCTACAAGACAAAAATTGAAAAGTAATTTAAAAATAAAATGAAAAAAAAAAAAGGGAAAAAAAAAGTTTAAAAATAATACTGCTTGCTACTGGAGCCCAGAATTTTGTTTGGATAGTCCTATATTTATCTACATATATCTGCACAGGTCCACATAATGCCACAATATTTTCAACACAGTTTACGGAAATGTAATATCCAATGTAGTAATTTACCTGTATAAATTACCTGTGGTCAACATGTGGTCAAGACTGGACATTTGCACATGCTAGCACATGCACAGGTGAATGGTTCTCCCAGTCTCTATTGTTCTCTCTACAGGTAAGTGTACAGAGCACACGAGAAAAGGTGTACAGAGCAGACGAGAAAACGGGTCTTCATGCATTATTGTCCAGTTTGTAGAGTGCGCAAACAAAAAAGGGAGATAACTAAAAAATTAGCTACGCAAGAGTTGTCATTCTTGTGCGCGACACACCTCCGGGTCGTGGTCTATGCATGTGTGAAGTTTCATGAAAATATTCCAAAGGGTGGTCGAGTTATGCTCCGGACAGGAAATCAGTGCGAGAAAACAAAAAAGGGAGATAACTCAAAAATTAGCTATGCAAGAGTTGTCATTCTTGTGCACCACACACCTTCGGGTCGTGGTCTATGCATGTGTGAAGTTTCATGAAAATATTCCAAAGGGTGGTCGAGTTATGCTCCAGAGAGGAAATCAGTGCGCGAAAACAAAAAAGGGAGATAACTAAAAAAATTAGCTATGCAAGAGTTGTCATTCTTGTGCACGCACACCTTCGGTTCGTGGTCTAATTGAATGTGTGAAGTTTCATAAAAATATTCCAAAGGGTGGTCGAGTTATGGTCAATCAGTGCGCAAAACAAAAAAGGGAGATAACTAAAAAATTAGCTATGCAAGAGTTGTCATTCTTGTGCGCGACACACCTTCGGGTCGTGGTCTATGCAAGTGTGAAGTTTCATGAAAATATTCCAAAGGGTGTTCGAGTTATGCTCCGGACAAGAAGTGTCTGCGGCGGACGCGGACGCGGCCCGCTGTCAAATCCATAGTATCCCCCGACGGAGTCCGGGGGATACAATTAACACCCAGTTTCCAAACATGATCAAGCTTATGGCCATCAGTAGAGTGTTACCTGTCAGTTCTGTCGAGTGTGAGAGGATTCTCGATACAGAACCTCACGGCTTCGGTGCAGTATGAGCATCGGTATACTCAATCAAATCACGAGACTGTCCATCAACGGACCATACATAGACGCATTTAACCCATTGCCCATGTATCGTGCATGGCGTGACAGAAAACACAGACATATTTTTAGTAACACAGAAAAGTTGGACAAAATATTCCAAAAATAAATTTGCATAGTGTGCAAATGTATACTTTATTGTTTATATACATGTTGTAAATAGTTGTTGCAAATTTAAATAAAGGGCAAATTAATAAATAAATTTCCTTGTCGAAGTCGGATGTGCTGGACCTCGACGTGGCACAGGGGCGGCACTACTCGCAAACGTAGTGGCTAGCTGCAGTACAACGCAATTGTATTTAAAACACGACAAACACCTCAACAATAAATAAATAAAAAACGAAACAAGAAACAGATTTGCAAAAATTTTAATTTATTTTAGTCTACCGAAAATTTACCTGCAATCAATCGGCATCACGATTCGTCTCTGTCGTTTCGCATTTTTTTTTCGTCTTTGCGCTATTTAGGCACACCACGTTACCCGGTGCATACACAATTTTGTTGACTTTTGTTGTTTATAAACACGATTTATTTATCCCAATACAACATTTATCCCATTATTTATAGTACTTTGTTTGAACTTCGAAATGTCAGTTAAAGTTTTTTAAGGGGGGGGGTCTGCTCCGACAATGGCCGACAGTGTTAAGTCTGGACACTGGACCGATTGGCATTCTGAAATTTTAGAAGCCCTGTACACGAGTGATTGGGTCCTTACGCAAAACAAACGACTGAGTGTAGCGAACCGAGTTTGTTTAGCGGTAGGACCCAATCACGAGGGCATTATTTCAAGATAATCAGGTCACCTGGTTAAAAAACATTTTCTTACATTTCACACATGATTCTTCATAAAAATAACGCGAATCAAGAGTAAACTAGATTTGTCAGTAAGCGAGGATTATGGAATAAATTATTGTTTAAAATAGCCACATAAACGCAAGAAATAGCCACACAAGAGAACGGAATGAATAGAATTACTATTGTTCTCGTAGCCACTTAACTATCCATTCGTGAGTACGGATGGACAAGATGGACAACCTGACTCCAGTATACCACCCCCCCCCCCCCCCACCACAACTCCTTGCGCAGGGTATAAATACGGCCAAGAGTTATGTGAATTAATTTCTGGAGGCTGGCCATAGTGATGGCGACTGTCTCGCGTTGCAGAGGATGTGTCCGAGAACACAATTTGATTGATCGAAGGAAACACGTCATTACGACGTTACTGACATAATTTCTCCATATATGGTAAACACGAGAGTGCTGTAAACTACTGCTGCCGAGTGGTATAATTTACCATTTACCGTTAGATTTCTGTAAACTACTGGCTGAAATGTAAGAAATATTTATTATCTACAGTTTGACAAACCTTCTGGTATGTTCTTGGACCAGAGACGGCTGTTGAGATTGGGGGTAGGGACATCCATGTTGAGAAGGTAGAGAAGACAGCGAAGCCGATCCACTAGCCGACTGACACTGCAGCTCGCGCACAGCTCGTCCCGCAGACATGCCGCCCAACACTGGTCACGTGTCGAGACGGAAACTTCACCATAGTAACCTTCCCCACCATAATGTCTCTCTGTCTTGATGATCATCTTGCCTTCATAGACTTCGACTGTGGATACAAGTTACAAACTTACAGGGCAGTTTATTGACAGTTCAACAACAGTAGGCCTGTGAAAGCCCAGTTGCTTAACCCTTACTATGCTGAATTAAATTGTGTCGTCTGCTGGAAATGTTTTAAAACCTGTTTTGGTAGCACACGAGAATAATCTCCACTGGAGACGATTCTCATGTTCTGTAAAAACAAAATTAAGGCAAAATTGAAAAACAGCAGACGACAATTTTCGTCTCCCTCGTAACAAGGGTTAAAACGTTGGTCATCTAAACGCACTGTTAACTAGAGATTATGTTTGTAAAACATTGGTATGCCCCTGGCATACTGGACCATAAAAAATAACAAGAAACAAGGTAAAGCCACAAAACAAAATGGCTAAGTGTTTCAGCGACATTTCGAAGGTGACAAGGGTCATGTTAATAGTGGTGCAATTGTGTGACAAATGTTCAGGTGATTCAAGTGTCCAAGTATCGAAGCAATCCATCGCGTAATCTTGAAATATTACATGTTGGAGAAACTCTTACTAACTTTTTGACTTAAAGGTACATGCCCACGCAGCAGGTTACACTGTACTACTACATTTCATTTTCTGTCATGCCCTATATATATCCATTTGTTTACCCACTAACGAGTTATTTTTATTTACGGCGCGTGTTAATTGGTTTTAAATCACATTTTATATGCCGCGACCAGAAAGGGTATTTTCCGACCTCGTGCTATTTTTACCAACACGCGTCACGTGACACGGTCAATCATATCACATCTTTGACATGCGCAGTGAAGTATCGGAAGTTGAGAAGAAAAATCTCTGTTCGAGTCCAAATCTAAATCTCCACGTAACTCTTTCCATTTGGTGATCTGGTCGCCAATATTAACCACTCTCTCTCTCTGTACTGCCTGTCCCTCAGACATTTCGCCTTTTTTTTGGCTAACACCTTTTCATACAATTTCCGTCCTGGACATGTTGATATTCTTGTTTACATATTGGGAAGCCTACTAGCGCGCGTAGTATACTGCGCATGCGCACCGCAAGCCGTGATTTGAAAGTCGTCGTCCCCGCACATTATCAAAATAGACTGCTACAGCCGCGCGTTGCTAACAGTAAATTGATAATTAATAAATGATTATATTTGTATAGCGGGCACTCGTAATTTTTAGAACTGGTGGAATAGTGACATAATTATACACTTATTTAATTCCTATAAAGAACATTTTGTGCCTACAGCGTGGGCATCTACCTTTAACAAAATGGCTAAATGTTTCAGCATCATTTTGAAGGTGAAAAAGATCAGTATCGTGTTAATGGCGCCGCGAGTGTGTGACATATGTTCAGGTGATTCACGTGTCCAAGTATCGAAGCAATCATTCGCATAATATTGAAGAAACTCTTACAAACTTTTCGAGGCTACAAAATGGCGAAGAGTTTCAGTGAAATTTCGAAGGTGAAAAAGATCAAGGTCGTGTTAAATTGTCATATCCTGGATTAACTACTGTCTGTTCCACGTTCTGCTGCCGACAAAATTTTGGCTATTAAACACAGTAAATCTACAATATAAGTACTTTTTCATCGACAATAAAATAGCCACCCTCTCCAAAAAAAATTATTTGACGAAATTCTATGAAATATTGATTTTATTGAGATAAATGATATCAGTGTAATGATCCAATGTAAACAAGTGATTGCACGGTTCGTTTCAACGAAAAACTGGAGAAATGGAGGTTATGGACTTAGTGACCAGTGTAGATCCACATCACTGGATGGATATCTACATTGGTCGCAAAACCCATAAGCACATTTCTCCAGTCACAGCCACACACTTGCTCTTCCGCTAGCATAAAACATTATCTGACACATGGAACATCAGACTCGTGTCTTTTGAGATCAAGTTTATCGGGCTCCGCTCTGAACGGTAGGATTCCTTGACAAGCCTCGTAATTCTACACATTTCCTAGACTTGCCTGATAAACTTGATATCAAACTAAACTGGCATGGTATTCTTATGCCTTTCAACACTACAGACCAGAAAGCCAATATTTGTAAACACTGTAGATACAAATCTGCAAGTGGTCTGATCAAGATATACAATGTCAGTTTCTTTCAGATTTTTAAACATATTCCACACATGACTAATGAACTAGTCCATATGATATGATATGCATTTATTTATTTATTTAACCCTTGCTGAATTAAATTTTGTCGTCTGCTGTTTATTTCTTAATTTCCAATTTTTCTCGACAAAACAACGATATGGCAGCACTTTAGAATCATTTCCAATGGAAATAATTCTAAATAGCTGTACATTAAACCAGGTTTTCATTGACAAAATATGAAACAACAGCAGACGACAATAAAATTATCCGGTTCCCGTATTGTCAGGATTAATCCTGTAGTCTAGATGACAGCATGAAGCAGTCTCTAAGTTTGTTTAGGGGTGACAGGGCTTTTATCAGGTAATCTGCCCTGTATTGACCGAATACGTACTGACTGATAACATATTGTTGTATCAGGCATTGACCTGACACCAACATCCGGGTTACAACGAAGTGAAAACTGATGTTCCATTGGTCGGATGACGCCACGTATGTTACCGAATGACGTCAGTGTAATGACGAAACAAGTACGCATTTTGTCCATGGATTACGTCATCTGTGGTCATTTTTGAGCATAAAGTGTTACCTGATAAATAGAATACCAGGCTAGTGTCTTTTGATATCAAGTTTATCAGGCTCAGCTCAGAAACGGTAGGAATTTCTCGGACAGCCTCGGAATTCCTACACGGTTCATAGCCTTAATTGCCTGATAAACTAGATATCAAAAGACACTAGCTGGTTGTCTCTGTATAATACCTGACCGCCGGGCGTGGCGCACATGACTTGAAGTATGTCACAGCTGTAGGCGCGTCTTCAAGGTCGTCCATCATCGCTGGTCCGGGGTACAGGTAGCAGATATTGTCTTGTGTGTATGTGGCCCTCACACATCGATCGTCCAGGCCACACGCCAGCACACACGACGTGTCGTGTTCTACGTTGTAGAGGATGATGCGGGTGTCAGCGGCCATTGATGTATGTGCCACTGCCATGCCCACGTATGATATTGCCTTACACGTTTCTTCCATATCTAAATAAAGGAAATCAGTTTCAACAAACACCGACAATTGCTATATGTTTTTGTTATATAAGACCAGATTAACCCTTAATACTTTGAAATAAAATTTGATGTCTGCTGTTTATTTTTTTTTAGTAATTTCCAATAACCTCCAAAGCGAAGCACATTTAATACACATTATTTTAAAGTCACTCTTTTTGTTAAATCTTCGACCACATGGTCTTTATCAAAACAGTTAGAAACTGTATTGGCAGTCACATAGGACACATAGGACTTCCAATACAGTTTCTAACTGTTTTGATAAAGACCATGTGGTTGGAAATTTAATAAAAAGGTGACTATTTTTTTCCATTTTCCCCAACCAACATTCCTCACAGTTTGGCAGCAATGTAGAAGATTTAGCCAAATTTAACCTGTATAATTAAATTTTGTTGTTTGCTGTTTATTTTCTATTTTCCTTTTTCATCATCATAATTGTGTTATATGCATATGTATATTTTTTTGTGTGAAAATTAGTACTACCGGTAACAACAAATAATTTCATTAAAGTGACTATGTCTCAGATGGTACCTCCGAAGACACATTTCACAAAAACATCAGAGATCAATAAATATTGTATGAATACAGTGGCAACTTGTCCTTGGTCATAAACATTTGTTTGTTGGCTAATTATCGCATTTGCATGTCACCTTTCGATGTGGTAAACAGCAAGTCGAGGAAATTCCATGCTAAAGTTAACTTGGCCATATTGCATCATCTAAAGGGAAAGTAATGACATACTTCCTTTCACCAATTCACAGTTACCACTGACTACCGTTTTGCTGAATATACGGCACAAAGGCACAACTGATGAATGAAACTCTCTTTATTAGAATATTTTCTCAGCATTACACACTTGCCTATAATCAATCAAGATGTCACCGAGCGTCCATCAGGATCTGCACTTTTTGCAAGTAATTTTCATATTTTTGAGAACAAAAACACCCCATTTTTTATAAATGGACTAGTCTGAAAATCATTTTGTGATGATTGGATTGGTCTGAAAATTAACACATCACATTCCATTCCAGTTACTTAGGGTTGAAAGGGTTAACACACGATATACATGCATATAAGAAAAAATAAAGAAATTTAACAATGTGAGAACTGAATGTTATCGCCGACATAGTCAATGATGAAGTATCCAGTCCGTACAGTCTGATCAGGGTCTGCATGTTCCTCATTCAGCCAGGAAAACTTCCTGTTCACTAGCGGACCAGGGGGCCGTTTCACTAAACTTTGTACAACTAAAATGTTCGTCAGTGCAAAATTATGATGAGTCACATTAACAATGTTTTCTTGTAAACAATTAATTAATTTACATTTATTGAGCACAGATGCAGCCTATGCTCAATAAATGCAACTCCGATTAGACGACGGCACGGGAAACCCATTCATTAATAGGTCAAGCCCGCAAGGAGTGTGTCGACCGATAATTACTATTTAGATGTCCATTGGCGGTATTGTACATGTAGATATACAAGGGAGGTAACACCACATTGATATATATGACCGACACAGTTACTCCCCACAGAATCAGGAGAACGTGGATTGTGTCTATTTCATTAACGTTCTAATTATATAGATATTGGTACACAGGGATACTACGCAATGACATGCAGTCTATTCAAACTATACATGTTTATCGAATCACTTTCATTACAACTTGTATCATGTACATGCAGAAAAAATCATGCCAATAGTTTTTTTAAAAATAGAACATGCGTCCTATTATCCCACTCAGCTCTATATTTCATATCAGCTCTGTTGTTTTGTTATATTTTTTTCATGTATAGTACGCGACACCTCTGCGAACCTACGTCACCCAATAAATATTCACGTCATCCCATCCGTCCCTCTCCGCCTGTCAGTTACGCACAGCGCTGGTGCACGGAAGCCTCATATTATGTTATAACTCATGATCTGGTCCCATAGCAACTAGGTCTGGTGTTTCCGTGTGCCAGCAGCGGGAGGCAGTCGATTCCTGGTGCAGCACCAACACAGAGTGTATACAAAAATGTCATGCGTCATACTCGGCCAATATACAAGGACTCCTGTTATTACAATCTGGCGATATTCATCCCAATCCTGGTCCAAGCTCCAATATGGACTCCTCATCTTTATCAACAGACTCATATACGGACCTACTTAACAGTGGTATCAGTGTTATGCACTTGAACATACAAAGTATTAAACCAAAATTAGACATTTTGCAAATCGAAGCACAACCATATGACGTAATTATATTCACAGAAACATGGCTCTCACAAACAACGACTGACGACGAACTACTTATCTCTAATTTTAACCCCCCTTTCCGTTGTGACAGACCAGATAGACATGGTGGTGGAGTAGCGATTTTATATAAAAGAAGGCTTACACACTTCACGGGCGTTTTAGACTTAGAAATAAATGGTATTGAATCTCTCTGGATTGAGCTAGGCACATATAAATCGGAAAAAAATATTAATAGGTGGCATATACAGACCACCAGACTCAAACAATAGCCACTGGATTTTACTAGAAGAAAGTATTGACCGCGCTTTCAATCAAGTATGTGACAACATTATTGTTACTGGGGACTTCAACATAAATATACAGTCTTCACATAATAATAAAATGAGCAGGCTCATCACTTCTTATGACGCACAACAATTAATTTCTACGCCCACTCATTTTACTGAAAACTCCTGTTCTCTAATCGACCTAATATTTGTCAAACAAGCGAGACACATCATCACAAGTTTTGTTGCAGACCCGCTTTCATTCCTGATCTAGTCAGATTTCACTGCCCGGTAGTTGCTATTCTAAAATCCCAAAAAAACGAAAACAGCTACATACAAAAGAAAAATATGGCTCTATGAACAAGGCAATTACGATGCTTTCAGAGAAAAACTAAATGCAGTCAACTGGCAAGAACTTCTTAGCAGCGAAAATTTAGACAGCACGCAGAATCTATTTCGAACTCCATTCCAAAGCAGCATCGGAAACTATACCAAATAAATTAGTCACAATTAGGCCGAACGATATCCCCTGGTTCAACAACACTATCAGGAAAGCGATGAGGAAATGCAATAGAGCTCATAAAAAAGCGAAACGCATCAACACCGATTCCGTATGGGCCACTTTTCGAAAACTGAGAAACGAATAGTAACTAAACTAATCCGAAAGTGCAAGTCTGAATACGATACTAACATTACTGAGAAAGTTAATGATCCAAATACTCCCATAAAGACATGTTTAAACTCGCTAAGCAATTAAAATCTAACAATAAATCAACAACAATCCCAACATTGATAGACGACGGCATCGATGCCTCATCGGACGATGACAAAACAGAATTACTGAATAGGTTCTTCTCAAAACAATCGACTATCGACGACAGTGGGCATATCCTGCCTCCTACCCCACCACATTCACCTCATAGCCTATCGACCATCTCAATTTCTCCAACAGACGTCATTGACGCCATAGCTTTAGTAAATCCATCAAAAGCTAGCGGTCCAGACCTTATTAGTCCGCGACTCTTACGCGAAGGCGCCCGGGAACTATCTACTCCCCTTTCTAACTATTTCAATAAGCTGATAAACAAATCTTTCTTCCCTTCCCCATGGAAATTAGCCAATGTTACTCCAATTTTAAGAAGTCGGATCCATCAAGTCCACATAACTACAGACCTATATCACTTCTCAGTTGCATAGGTAAGCTTATGGAGCGATGCATTACACAAATACAATATATTCTTTATAACTACAAATAATAAACTTACATGCTACCAGTCTGGTTTTATAAGAGGAGATTCGACTGTAAATCAGTTGGCATTTCTATAATGACATATGCAAAGCACTGACGAAGGAAAGGAAGTCTGTGCTGTCTTTTGCGACATTTCCAACGGCCTTCGATAGAGTATGGCACCGAGGCCTCCTATATAAACTTTCGTCCATTGGCATCACTGGCCCCCTGATTGATTGGTTTTTTTTCTTCATCTTTTCCAAAGACGCCAACGTGTAGTCCTATGGCAACTCGTCATCCTGTTGGACATCTATAAATGCTGGCGTTCCACAAGGCTCGATTCTAGGCCCTCTCCTATTCTTAATATATATAATGACATTGTAAGTGACATCCACTCTAATATTCGACTATTTGCTGAAGACACTAGTCTTTACATAATCGTTGACGACCCGCTAGCCTCATCTGCAACATTAAACTACAATATAGAATCTATTCACCAGTGGTCTATAAAATGATTAGTAAAATTCAACCCTTCAAAGACTGAGACCATGATCTTCTCTAGGAAGCTGAATAAACAACAACATCCTAACCTCTTGATGAATGGTCAAACTATTAATACATTTAAAGAGCATAAACATTTGGGTCTTACTCTATCAGATGACGGTAAGTGGAACTCACACATATCCTCGTACATAAGCAAAAAGCTTGGCAGCGAATTGGTATGTTTACGATCCTTTAAATTTATATTAAGTAGATCGGCCCTTGAACGAATGTATGTTTCATTAATTCGTCCTCTGCTAGAATACGCAGTTATGTAGTATGGAGTAATCTGTACGATCAAGTTAAAAAAAACAGCTTGAATCTGTACAAGTCGAGGCTGCGCGCATCGTGAGTGGAGCCACAAAGCTATGCAACATTGACAAGCTATATCACGATCTTAAGTGGGAAACTCTTGACAACAGACGCAATAAACATAAATTAGTTCTCCTATACAAAATGAAAAACGACTTAACTCCCCAATATCTTAGTGAGCTAATCCCACCGCAAACTCAAGTTCGCTATAATCTCAGAAACGCGTGTGACATACCATTAATACCATGCCGTACCCTACTATATAGGAATTCATTTCTTCCGTCATCGATCCGAGAATGGAATTCTTTGTCTGAAGCGACTAGAAATGCCCCAACAATAACGTCCTTTAAAGCACGCTTGAATAAAAACATATTCAAATCTTCGCCTTTATATAATATCGGGTCGAGACAGGGTCAAATACTCCATACACGCCTTCGCCTATCATGTAGTTCATTAAGTTATGACCTTCATCGAAGGTCGATAGTTGAAACACCCAACTGTACATGTGGTGCCATAGAAACAACCAGTCACTTCCTGTTACAGTGCAACAATTACCGGCACATACGACAACAATACCTAGAAAACCTCCCTTGTCCTCCAGTTGTCGATAACTACTTATTTGGTAACGAACGACTAAGCTTTGAAGAGAACAAACACATATTCACTCAGGTACAAACATACTTGCTAGCCACAAGACGATTCTCTTGACGTAAATATTTCGCATGTATGCGTGCATATGTATATATCGCGTGTACAAGTGTATGCATGCATGTGTATGTATGCATGTACATGTAACCTATTAGATAAAACATTGACCACACTTAATGCATAATTGTCCTCGCTAGCCTCATTTTATACATGTTCCTCATTTATATTGCTCATAATACATTTATTTTTATTTTTACCCTAATCATCTGACTGCCTACCACAATGAACATCAAATTGGACTATTACTTTCTTCATCTAAATTGCTTGGCCCTAAATGATACTCTTTGTGTTGGTGGGTCACTAAGCACCATTACCTTGCATTCTTGCCTCTTCGCAGTGTTCTGTGTGTTTTGTGCGGTGTAGTCCGGGGACGGGGGTGACGTAGAGAAAAGACAGTTCGCATGTGTCTCAGAACATCAGTATTTGTTTGTTTTCATATTTTAATTTCAATGTAATGGAGATCAAGGTACATTCTCACCCGCCTGTATACGGATAGCAGGAGCCGGGCCCGAGTAACCATTCAGCGTTTAGTTAACTTTTCAACGAAGTTTTCATATTACCATGCTAAACATGAATGTATACGTTGGACACTACCTCAGCATTCGCTCTGGCGGTGTTGGGCTTGCCTATGTCTTCAATTTCTATTATAAATACCAATGTTGCGCACCATGATAAAGCGGTCTGCGTTTTAGCTAAGTCCCTTCTGATCGGTACTGTCCAGCGTAAGTGAGGCGTTCAAACACCACATACGCTTCCATCATGGTGCGACGCATTCATTTTGATATACACATTTTTTTTTTGGTTTGTTCATACAATGTTACCTTATTTCACCAACTTGTTCCTTAGCCATATTGTAAAACTGACCTTCAACAGGAGAAGAATTCACATAAGTGTAAAAGCTTGTTTTCTAATCCTGTTCTCAATTGTATGTATATATATATCACTTGCCACAACTTGAAATAAATATTGTTTAAACTAAATGCAACTCCATCAATTTAAATTTCCAGACGATCCTAAAGTTGCACTTACGAAAGTTTTAGTTGTACGAAGTTTAGTGAAACGGGCCCGAGTAGCTAATTTCACCAAAATTGCGAAGTATACTTATCTTGTTAAGTATACTTTGATTGAGAAATTTTCAATTTATGCATAAATTAATTATTTTTTTATTTAATAAAACAAATGTTTTCTAACCGAAACAAAATGGCTGTTGTAATATGAACAAGAGGGCCATGATGGCCCTAATTCGCTCACCTGACTCCATGAACACCAGAGGAGAATGAGACATTGAGTACAAATGTCTTAAAAAAATTGTGCTATTTTTAGATGGCGGTCATCTTGGATTAAGCGATGACTCTCATGCTTCACCCAAGGATCTTAACTTATTATGAAGTTTGGCCAGCATCGACCATGTGGTTCCTGAGAAAAAGATGTTCAAAATCTCGAATAAATGACCTTTTGGAGGCCATCATGGATGACATAATCATCCGATTCCGACAAATATTGCACCAGAGCAATCGCCTTATCGATACCTTCAATTTGATATATGACATGAGCATATTTGGTCAAAAATAAAATTTGACCCACGGGCCACGCCCATTTTTTACCCTGGGCTCACCATTTTAACAACTTTGAAAGAGCATTGTACATCGATCATTCCTACCAAGTATCGTTGAAATCTGGCTGGCGGGTCATGAGAAGATTTTTTTAAGAATTTATGCCATTTTTAGACGGCGGCCATCTTGGATTAGCGATGACCTCCATTTTAACAAATCTGAAGAGGCTTCACCCATGGACCGTAACTTTTAAGTTTGGCTACTATGGGCCAAGCGGTTCATGTGAAGAAGAATTTCGAATCTCTAATAAAAGAACGACCTTTTGACCTTTCAGTGGCCATCTTGGATGACGTAACCATCTGATTTTGACGAAAAATGCACCAGAGTGATTGACTCGTTGATACCTTCAATTTGATATATGACATGACCATATTCAGTCACCATTTTAACAACTTTGAAAGAGCATTGTACATCAATCATTCCTACCAAGTTTTGTCGAAATCCGGTTGGCGGTTCTTGAGAAGAAGATTTTTGAAGAATTTGTGCTATTTTTAGACGGCGGCCATCTTGGATTTTAACAATTTTGTAATCCCCCTACCTAAGGACCATGACCATGAAATTTGGTGACTATAGGCCCAATGGTTAACGAGGAGAAGACGTTTGAAAATGTTCACGGACGACGGACGGACGATGGACACATTGCAGTAACAATAGCTCACATGAGCTTCGCTCTGGTGAGCTAAAAATATAGGATAATAATTCTGCATAATTTTAATCTTTGAATATAAACCATCGTTAATTCTATATGGTAGAATGCATTGCAGGAAAAAAAAAAAATTCTATCTCAAAGTGTAATTAGCAATTTTGGTGAAATTGGCTACAAATGCTATGTTGACCAAAAATACTTTAAGCCCCATTTCTCAAGTCATAACCACATATATGTCTGTGACTTGAGAAATGGAGCTTATGGGTTTTGCGACCAGTGTAGATCCAGATCAAGCAGATCAGGATCTACATCATTTGCCATTCCATCAATGAAACACCCATCATGGTTCTAACGAGCAATATAGACTTATCAGGATGCAGGAGTGTGCTATTTGATCAAGAGTTACACTGGTCACAAATCCCATAAGCCCCTTTTCTCTAGTCACAGCCACATATAGGTTGGTGAGCCACCAGCTAGTTAAACAAGAATTGTCAGAAGACAACTAAGCTCGCCTGTTGGCAGCCTTCACTCAAACTTGGCAGTTGCATTAAAAACATGAATATTATATAACTTGACCTTGGGTTAAGGGGCGTGCGGTGGACCTTGAGATTGGGGTCAGTGGTGCTAGGTGGGTCCTCGGTTTGCTATAGCATAATATAGCATATTAAGATGAATGCATGTATGAAATATCAATGAGCTCCCTGAAAACAGAAGTAAAACAAAATTTAACCCAACGTTAAGTTTATGAACGCACTAAGTTGGTGATTTTCTACAGCATGATAGCTATTCATATGAGGAATGCATGTATGAATGTGCTAAGTTTGTGACCTTGACCTTGAGGAAAGGGGTGGGGGGGGGTCATGGATTTGCTGTAGCACAATAGAGGGTCATCAAATGAATGCATGTATGAAATATCAAAGTGTTCCCTGTAAAGAGACAGAAGTTACACAACATTTACCCCAACGTTAAGTTTATGAACATGCTAAGTTTGTTACCTTGACCTTGGGGTACGGGTTGGGTGGTGGGCTGTGGATTTGCTACAGCATGATAGAGGGTCATCTGAGGAATGCATGTATGCAATATCAAGGCGTTACATGAAAGGAAACAGATGTTATAAGACATTTACCGCAAAGTTAAGTTTATAAATGTGCTAAGTTTGTGACCTTGACCCTGGGGTAAGGGGTGGGCGGTGGGTCATAGATTTGCTATAGCACGATAGAGTATCATCAGATGAATGCATGTATCAAATATCAAGACGTTCCATGAAAAGAAACAGATGTTATAAGACATTTACTCCAATGTTAAGTTTATGAATGTGCTAAGTTTGTGACCTTGACCTTGGGGAAATGGTGGGGGTGGGTCATGGATTTGCTATAGCACGATAGAGTATCATCAGATGAATGCATGTATGAAATATCAAAACGTTCCCTGTAAAGAGACAGAAGTTACACAACATTTACCCCAACGTTAAGTTTATGAACATGCTAAGTTTGTTACCTTGACCTTGGGGTAAGGGTTGGGTGGTGGGTTGTGGATTTGCTACAGCATGATAGAGGGTTATCTGAGGAATGCATGAACATAATATCAAGGCGTTCCATGAAAGGAAACATATGTTATAAGAGTCTTAGACAATTACCCCAACTTTAAGTTTATGAATGTGCTAAGTATGGGGTAAGTGGTAGGCGGTGGGTCATGGATTTGCGATAGCACGATAGGGTATAATCAGATGAATGCATGTATGAAATATCAAGGCGTTCCATGAAAGGAAACAGATGTTACAAGACATTTACCCCAACGTTAAGTTTATGAATGTGCTAAGTTTGTGACCTTGACCTTGGGGAAAGGGGTGGGAGGTGGGTCATGGATTTGCTATAGTACGATAGAGTATCATCAGATGAATGCATGTATGAAATATGAAGGTATTCGCTGTAAATAAACAGAAGTTACACAACATTTACCCCAACGTTAAGTTTATGAACATGCTAGGTTTGTGACCTTGACTTTGGGGTAAGGGTTGGGTGGTGGGTCATGGATTTGCTACAGCATGATAGAGGGTCATCTGAGGAATGCATGTAGAAATGTGGCCTGTCGGCACACGAATGCCCCCGCTGGCAGCCAAATAAAACGAGGCATATTTGATTATAAGCCATTTACCCGAGCGTTAAGGTTTTGAACGCACCTTGACCCTGGGCTTAGTGGGGGCGGGACGTGGATTTGTCACAGGGCGGTAGAGGACCATTGTAGCAATGCGTGTGTGAAAAATGAAGCAGATCCGAGCAAGGAAACACAAATTATAAGCCATTTAACTGAATGTTCAGGTTTCAAACGCAGCAAGTCTGTGACGTTCACCCTGTGCTTAGCGGGGGCAGGACGAATGTGGATTTGTCACAGGGCGGTAGAGGACCATTGGAGCAATGCGTGTGTGAAAGTTAGTGTAGGATTGAGAAACGCGCACGTAGATTTGTCCCAAAGTGGCAAGTAAACAATTAAAGTGGAAAAGGTCAAGGTCAAAGGTCAAGGTCGAAGTACTGGGTGGTGGAGTGTGTAGGGCATGTTCATATGTATCATGTGTATAAATATTTAATGGATTGGCAAAAGTATTGAGAAGTTATTGTAGGATTGAGAAACGTGCACGTAGATTTGTCCCAAAGTGCTAAGTAAACATTTAAAGTAGAAAAGGTGAAGGTCAAAGGTCAAGGTCGAATAAGTACTGGGTGGTGGAGTGTGTAGGGCATGTTCATATGTATCATGTGTATAAATATTTAATGGATTGGCAAAAGTATTGAGAAGTTATTGTAGGATTGAGAAACATGCACGTATATTTGTCCCAAAGTGCTAAGTAAACATTTAAAGTAGAAAAGGTGAAGGTCAAAGGTCAAGGTCGAAGTACTGGGTGGTGGAGTGTGTAGGGCATGTTCATATGTATCAGGTGTATAAATATTTAATGGATTGGCAAAAGTATTGAGAAGTTATTGTAGGATTGATAAACGTGCACGTAGATTTGTCCAAAGTGCTAAGTAAAACATTTAAAGTAGAAAAGGTGAAGGTCAAAGGTCAAGGTCGAAGTACTGGGTGGTGGAGTGTGTAGGGCTGTTCATATGTATCAATGTGTATAAATATTTAAGGGAGTGGCAAAAGTATTGAGAAGTTATTGTAGGATTGAGAAACGTGCACGTAGATTTGTCCCAAAGTGCTAAGTAAACATTTAAAGTAGAAAAGGTGAAGGTCAAAGGTCAAGGTCGAAGTACTGGGTGGTGGAGTGTGTAGGGCATGTTCATATGTAGCATGTGTATAAATATTTAAGGGATTGGCAAAAGTATTGAGAAGTTATTGTAGGATTGAGAAACGTGCACGTAGATTTGTCCCAAAGTGCTAAGTAAACATTTAAAGTAGAAAAGGTGAAGGTCAAAGGTCAAGGTCGAAGTACTGGGTGGTGGAGTGTGTAGGGCATGTTCATATGTATCATGTGTATAAATATTTAAGGGATTGGCGAAAGTATTGAGAAGTTATTGTAGGATTGAGAAACGTGCACGTAGATTTGTCCCAAAGTGCTAAGTAAACATTTAAAGTGGAAAAGGTCAAGGCCAAAGGTGAAGGTCGAAGTACTGGGGGGGTGGAGTATAAATATTGACATAATATGTGAAGCCATGTAGAAGTTACTAAAGAATATGGTAATATCGGGACGTACGGGACGGACGTACGGGACGGACGCTGGTAACACTATATGCCCCCGTACCTTTCGGTAGCGGGGGCATAAAAACAAGGTGATCCATGAAAGGAAACAGAAGCTATAGGACAATTACCCCAACGTTAAGTTTATGAATGTGCTAAGTTTGTGACCTTGAACTTGGGGTAAGGGTTGGGTGGTGGGTCATGGATTTGCTACAGCTTGATAGAGGGTCATCTGAGGAATGCATGTATGAAATAACAAGGTGATCCATGAAAGGAAACAGAAGTTATAAGACATTTACCCCAACGTTAAGTTTATAAATGTGCTAAGTTTGTGACCTTGATCTTGGGGTAAGGGTTGGGTGGTGGGTCATGAATTTGCTACAGTATAATAGAGGGTCATCTGAGGAATGCATGTATGAAATAATGGTGATCCATGAAAGGAAACAGAAGTTATAAGACATTTACCCCAACGTTAAGTGTTTGTGGACGCCGACGCCGATGACGCCGGGGGTATGCCATAATCAGGCGAGCTAATAAATGGTACCAAGTGCCTCCTGCCTGGCTTGCATAGCGGATAGGAACTGGGAAGTTATTGACACGTATTGCATACAGGTTTTTTCCGATACGTCGACTGTGTCATATACTTATTCCAATAGGCATAGATCTACGGTAATTCCATGTACAATATGAAAATCTACAAATAGTTCTCAATTAAAAAATACCCTAGGTATGAATTTACACGATGCTGATTGGTCTACAGTGACACGCCTGTCTGTCAGTTTGCAGATTTAGTGTCAATGCCATGCCGCACATTTATATCAAAGATTAATACGCTCTATTGGCGACATCATTCACGTATGTGACATGGCTTACCGGGCTGCTATCTGACAAATCCTGGTTTATTGCATTACCTGCCAGTTTAGGCCAAAATTTGTTTGCAGATTTGCGTAGTCTAGTCATGGTTTACAGTGTGTTACATTCATTCAATAAAACACAACGTAATAAATCAGCGGACATTACAATTTGGTTATTTAATACTGGTGTTCATGCCTGATCAGGATTTACATTGGTCAGAAAGCAAATAAGTCTGATGTTCCTGGCTGGTTTGGACACATGTCTCGCATGGGATTATACATTACTAGACTCGCACTTGAATTATTTTTCAATTACATGTATTTTCCCCGCGGTTTCCACAGGCCAATTCACTTACAATTTAAAGAAAATACGACTGTTATTAATTAAATATGGTGACAACAATAATGGTTTACGGTTATTGCACGAGTTCATTATTTGTCAAGGATGTAAATTCGTCATCCAGATCAATGACGAAAATTGTGCCTTGACGAAAATTAATCAAACCACAGTATTACAGATACATCCATCATGTAAAAACTATATTTTTTCGACACTATTAAATTTATTTTGTGAAATTTGGTCCAATATTGATCTTATTGCGCATAAACAAATCCTTTTCCCCCACGTTAAATTCCAAGACAATAAATCTTTCGTAATAAAGTCAATATTAGATAAATTTCACAAAATAAAAAGGCTCATTCTTAAATTTTGCTATATTTTAATATTATCGAAAAAAAAATATTTGTTTTTGCATTGTTTACATAGCCGTAAAATTTCGGCAGGTTTATTGAAACAGACCGAAGTCTCCGAAGTCAACACTGGCTGGCCCTTTCAAAAGGGGAGACACTATAAATAAACAACACGCACTTTTATAGCCACAAAAACCTACCGTTTAGACACAATTTTGTCCAGAGTTTGCTGCGAGTTTCTGTGGTGGGCTTGACAGGCTGCACATGGTTGTAGAGAAGACATCGCAGTTGGCTGGGGAGCGTGGTCATACTGTATGCCGTGCATCCTTTATCTTCATCGCACGCTGCTCGGCAAGACACATCAGACACGGTAAGTGACTTGTAGAACCACTCTCCACCATACAGTCCGTGCTCCTCACTGTATGTGCACCAGTTGGCCAGATCCACTAAATAATAAAACCCACCATTGAACATAACAAGAGCTGTTTGAAAACAGCATAACTCCACTATTAGCAGATATTGAGTTAGTAATGACAACATAACGGTAATTTTTGTAATAATAAAGAGTTCAGTAAATGGACAAAAGTAGGTCAAGGTCACTTGAAGGTCATTAGTATGGCAGTGTGTTATGATACGAACCACTGAGTGATGATTATGTACAATTATGGTGTAGTGTGGGGTGGGGGCTTGGTGTGATTTCGTGTACATTTTTCTTTTACAGCAAAACCTGGTTTCATCTTATATTCTACACACGATATTAAAAAAATGTTTGGGTGACAAGACAACTCAGGCACGTTTTCTCTGCATAGTCCATTTAGTCCGGCAGCCAAGCGATAAAATTACCATACTAAAATTACTATATTGATGTTTCATAGAATATTTCATTACTATCCGTTGAAAATGAATTGATTCTGAGTTGTTTCAATGGTCCAAGTGTTGCTAACAATGGTTTGGCACAAAATGTTACCAAAACAATTGATTGTCGGAATGCAGCGACCATATCTTTTTCCAATTTAGCCCTCAAAAAAGCCAAAAAAATGTTTTTCGCCTCAAAGTTGGCTCAAGCTTAACTATATCACAATAAAAAAATCTTATATGAGTTTCTAAAATTAGCAACACATTTTCTCATTATTTTTTTAGAGGAATTGATGCCCACAATGATCGATGTATGGTGCACACAGTGGCCAAAATTCACACCACCTCTAAATAATTGATTTTTATCATATTTCTGAGAAATTACGATGTCGAGTAAACTGAATGATAAATAAGTAGCTATTCGTTTTATCCTGCTGTATGGTTGTATAGACAAGACTATGACTATGAGTAACAAAAATTTTTTTTTTGGAAATTGACCTAATTGACATACCGTCAAGATTCTAATAAGCGCCCGGGCGTCTATTAGAATCACCACTGGCTCCGAAGTCCTGGGTGGGCGTTTAATAGAGGCAAATATTATTCAGCGAAGGGGAAATGATAAAAATATATGATTTTCTACTATCTGAACAAAAACAAAACGAAGGGACGTTACTCTCAAACGTCTGACCTGACTTGATTGTAGTGTCCGTCAGTTTATGGACGTTTTGGACCAAGACGTTTCGGCGGCATTTCTTTGGTCATTATGGTATTCTCGGTATGAAAAATTTAAATAATTGTAATGTATATATCAATACAGCGTCATTAATGCTGATCAGATTTACGCATATGGACGTTTCGGACCGTCACCGTTTCGGATCATGGACGTTTCGGCCCATGTACGTTTCGGTCCATATCAGTGTGATTAATTTCGGCCCACTGCCACGTCAAGAACAAGACATGTATATTTATTTTTGCTCATCTCCTATGATATTCAACAATTCAACATGATGTCAATTTCACCCAAGTTATACGAGATGGGTTCGAGTTGCTTTGAAAATGGCGTCTCCATAACCGTTAAATTCTGATCGCCCTGTGACCGTGCAAATAGCTACTGCCGATGAGGAATTTACTGCGACACCGGAAAAAGTTGAATTTCGCTTCCGCTTTTGAAAGTGAAAGTAGCAATTATGTTCTTTTTTTCCCGATTTTCAAGGAAATACTGGAAAGAAATCTAGTTGGACAATTGGCTCCGATTTTGTTTCAAGTTAGTACTGGGCGTTTATTAGAGGCACACATTTCGTGAAAATCAGCCAAAAATAGGTAATTGTCAACGTAAAAAGTGGGGGGTGGGCGTCTATTAGAGCATGGACATCAATTAGAATCTTTACGGTATTATCAAAATGGCTGTCAAAATGATGGAAAAAAAATAGCAAACATGTTACCATTTGGCATACAGAATGTAGAATGCCAGGAACGAGGCATGTACACAGCCACATCCCAACTTTAGACACCCATTTACATAACTCTGCAGCTTTCAAATTGAATAACAGTATTCTATTTCTTCTGTGGAGGCCATTACAGTCGCTCTATTGAAGGCCTACAGTTTCTTGCTGAATAATTCAAGCCTCTTCTCTACAAGGATTTTTTTTTGGTGAGAACGGCATAAAGCCATATGCACCAGCTCTCGCTCTCTTGGAAAATCTCAAGTCCAGCTTCTCAAAGAACGACATCAACGATAGTCTGAAATGCATGGACGAATGTGTCACTGCATCAAAAAAAGTTTGTGAGAGATCTAGACAGCTTCTTCGAAAAAAGGTCCACAGTAAGTGAGAATTTCCAATTCTGGACACAATTCTTTCGTATGATGGATGTGGTACGATCTGTTGAGAGGTGATTGCGAGAGATATGTGAGCTCCATCTTGATGCCATCCAATGCGCTCTATAAGCATCTCTTCGCTGCATTTGATTCCACCAATTACCTGCGAGGGTGCGCTCTCTACATATTGAAACTGCCTGAAACTTCATCATCAGTCTATGTCAACTTCTCAATTGGGAACTTTTCTATCGAGGACAAGCCTGGTCACTTCACAGCTGTCGGTGGTGACCAGAAATTAGAACAGAGCATCAACCTCTCCTCCAAGTGTAGTAATGGAATTATCAGCCATGCCAAGCAGAGGTAGTATGTGGCTCAGTGGGGCTTGATCTACCACAAGATGATGGCAGGGATGAACAGACATGAACCATGTGTGTCGTAGTCAAAGGCCATGACAAACAGAAAGCAGAACCAAATCCAGGAAATGATCACATTCATCGAGTAGAAGGGATCCCCTTTGTCAACCAAGTCTTCTACAACCCTGCAAAACATTGTGACATAGGAGATTGTGCCGCCGGATATCTGAAATGCCACGTCAAATGCCTTCACAAAAGGGGAGGAGAAATACAAGACATTTCGACTCAATAAGTTTGTGCAGAAAACCACAAGACTATGTGAAAGCATTCATCGACTGAATCTAAAATCAATGAACACTATCTGACATAAACCACGGAAGACCATCAAGAAAGCAGTAAAGGAGCTAAATGTTGAAGAGAAAGCGATTGAAATTGCTTGTGATCGTGGCATCACTGCTTTTCACTGATGACGAGATGATGACCAACCCAGAAAAGAGCCAACTGCTCAAAGAATTGCTGACTGGTCTCAAACCCGAGGACTGTCAATATGCGCACCAGAAAGGTTATGCATTTGTCATAGATACCATGACCACGGTACACAAGGTTCATGCGACTGGACTCTCTACCTTCCAGGACTTTTTATCAGCCTTCATATCCTTGACAGACATTTACCATGAGTTTGGGCGCTGTGACTATGTGTTCGACATATACTCGGATGATCCCTCTGTAAAGGACAGCGAGAGAATGAGGCGTACTGATACTGTACCAACTGAGCTTAGTTCCATTGAGCCAGTGACACATCTACCAACAGAGTTGGCCAGCTTCTGGTCGTCAAACATCGACACGCGTCTTTTGGAGAAACTCATGTATTCACATATCAATGCCGAGTATTACTTAGTGAAGGTGCTGAGAAGAGGAAGCGATACTACAACTTTTACTTATCTGAGGGCAGAGATATTCCACTTTAGCAAATGCAGCTCCCTCAACAACCTGCCACCGACAAGCCAGGGCCTCCTTCCTCATATCCAACGTGGGTTCTATAATGCATATACAACGATGCATGTCTTGGAGAACCAAATGAACACTGACATCGTCGAGTCACTGACGCCTGAACAGTGGGTTTACAAGCAGGATCCATGTCAGTTACTACCTAGAACATCATGGAAAGCTCTTGAGACTCATTGGTCGGTATTCTGCTCATGTGATAAGTGTGCCAGGGCCACTTGCTCTTGTATAACGGCTGTGGTGAAATGTGTCAAATTTTGTCACTAAAAGAAAACCTCACCACCTGTTTGTAAACACCCGCTTAGTGCAGCTTTGTTCTACATGTTACTTATGGGGCGGTGCCATTTGATCTCTGCAGTTGCAGTTAACACCATCTTCATCACAAAGCTTCACAGTCATGGAAATATCAAAACAAGTACATCATAGTGCACAATCTATATATTTGTAAACCACTGCTCAGATTACATTTGTGTTATATCCAGCAATACAATGACATGTTCAAGAAATGACCCCGATGATGCATGCACATTTGTATTAGCCATGTCAGTTGAAAGGATGTATCATATAATTATGTAGCTATACTTGTTCTTGAACATGTACATGGTTAATTCCCATCATGATAGTCAATTTTTGTGTTTGCTTGCGGACAGCACATAATATAGTCGGCACTTTGGTTTGCGTACGTGTATCCATATTTAATTAATGTAAAAGTCTAGTCATGGTTATCTAGTATTGTTATATGTGTACAATACATGACTTACAGGGTGGAAACATAAAAAGTTGGTACATGCATATCTAATCACGTTCATATAGTATTGCTATATACATGTGCGTACATTCTATGAGTTATGGGATGCAAATATTTAAAATTGGTATACGACTTACTATTGAACTTATTTGAAGAAATGTTCTTATTT